>JABASP010000952.1:0-37131 GCA_019776565.1 Sminthurinus signatus | reverse complement strand
TTATTGTGGGTGACAAAGTAGAAAGTAGAGAGTAGAGAGATATCTCCGCGGACTACACCTACACAATATAACATGTACAATACATACGTAACTGCATATCCTGTCTCTCTCTTGGTTGCTGGACTGAACTGAACTGGGCTGCCTTTTAAAAGCACACATGTAAAAATACATCTTTAAAAAGGAGACGTTTTTACTAACTATTTACTAACGACTGCGGTGCGTGGGCAGGAAAACACGTAAACGTGGTGACAAAAACGACAAACGATGATTTCCAATTCAATTGAATTCAACTCCCAACTCCCAACTCTGCTATTAAACCATACATCTTTATACACTGCTACTGTTGACTATAAAGAAGAGGGAGAATGAGATAAGTGCAGATTATAGATACAGGAAAAGAGCGGACAAAACAGGGGAAATGTAGTAATTTGATTCGATTAGTATCCGTCTTCAGTCTTCAGTACATGTTTTATCCATCCATCTCTACCCATGATTTCTCTTTTTGTCTACTTTAGTTAATGTTGTGAGTTTTGCATCTAGCGAATGGTCCATTTTCCATGGTTCACCGTCAACCGTCAATCCTCATAAATAAACAAAGAGTTGAATGTACGATCTATTACATAATAATGTACAATGTACAGCTTTTGAAGAACTTTTGAAATTTTAAAATGTGTTACATTGGACAAGGAAACAAACAAAAGCTCCAAGATTGCTAAATGTCTATTATCTATTATCTGTTGTCTGTTCAAAGTACACCGTAGAAAGTTAGAAAGTACAAAGTGTGACGGTCAGTTCTCAGAATTCAGAATTCAGTCGGCAACATCAACAATCAACACGATACCAAATTAAGAATACAAATGTAGAAAGAGAGAAAGTGACGGATCCACTTTATTCTCAAGATGGTGAGCAAAAGGAACAACTTTCTTTACGGGCTCCTGCGGATCCAGATTCAGATCCAAATCTGTTAAAACATAATTTATCGCCTGCTCTCTACAGACTCTTGATTTTCAAGATGAGGAAGATGATGAGGACGATTGTGACAACTTTAGCACTAGAGAAAATACTACCAAAGATGAACTCATTTTTCCGAATTCCGAATTCCGAATCTTGATTCTGATTCTACATCTGATTCTAGACAGAAACTAGACAATAACAGAGAAAGGGAGAACAAAGATGACGACAAATAGAATGAAAAAAGTATTCCTACACTTATATAGACAAGAAACAACTGAAGATTTTCTCTTCACAGTTTTCCCCTTTGGGAAATTTCTGCCTAAATCCTCTAACTCGTAACTAGCGTCAGCTATGGTAGTACACTCTGTCTGTATTTGTGTTCCTGGCCAGACATTTACTAATGTAGAGATAGAATTCGGAATTGGATATGGAGTATGGAATATGGATGTTGATGTTTGTGCACAAACTCAAAGTTTTTGTCCAACATGATAATCATAATAATAATAATAATGATGATGGTGAAAGAAAGAAATGTGCTGGAGGAGGAGAAAGTTAAAGGAAAAAATATGTGATGTTAAAGTATATGGAGACAAGAAAAATGATGGGAGGGAAAAACGACGTGTATACGTAGAACGTAGCTTATAGCAGTGGAGGAAGAATGAGAGAAATGGAAAGAAGAAATGAAAATTCATGTAGCTTTTTTTGTTTTTTTTTTGTGTTTGTTCATTCACTTTGATTTATCTTTTTCTTTTCCTTTTTCCTTTCCGCTTTCCGAATCCCGAATTCGCTCCTGTCATTTTTATTGAGGAACAAGATATGATAGTTGAACTACAAAGTCTTCTTTTCCTCCTTTCCTGCTGCTTACATAACCAAGAGCCAAGAGACAAGAGTCAAGCAGAGCTATTTAATTCATGTTCCATAGAATGCACATTCTACGATGTACAATGTACAATCTACTTTCTACAGTCTACAGTCTACTGCTTTCTACGTCCTTTATTCTTGTTTATTTTTTTCTTTATTTCCTTATCTCCTGCTTTTTTTATCTAATGATCAAATACAAAGACACAAAGATACATACACGTATAAAGTAGAAGTAGATGTAAAATACAGTACAAGCCTCCCAATTGTAGTTACACTGGGAAGAAAAGCCCATTTGCGTGAAAATGGACGCATTAGAAATTTACATGGGATTATTTTATTTAGAATTCCTGGTGAAATGGTGACTGTGTCTTTAAACAAGCTTAAAATTGTCTCGAGTCCCGAGTTCCGAGTCGTGAGTCGTGAGTGAAAGGGAAAAAGAATAATAGTAGTACTTTTACTAATTTTAAAATTTAAAACCCGTCTAAACTCTAAACTGACAGTTTACGAGCCGGATACAAAACCAATAAACATTTTAAAGAGTTTAAATTGAGACAGACAGACAGGCGGTCGGTAGTAGACGGTAGACGATAGAAGGTAGTCCTTTTCTTCTTCTCTTTGTCTAACTCAAGACTTTATCCTTTATCCAAGAGTGAACGAGAAGAAGAGAACGGCTAAAGAGCAATTAGAGTTGAGACATGCAAGGCTGAAATAAACATAAAAAAGAAATTTCACCAAACCATTTGCCTGTTTCTTTCCTAATTATTTGGCTATTTGTTTCTGTACTAAAATGTAGCGTATGTAATGCTAAATGTACAAATGTCCATTCAAAATTCAAAAAACAGTGGTAGAAGATGTAAAGGCTGTGCAATGTACAGTGTACAATACATTAATCATGAAAAACTCTTCAACTTTTCAGCATGTAAAATATAAACTTATTACAACTCATAAAAAGACAAAGTCATTTGTTAGCACTAGCACTAAACACTAAACCACAGGAATATTGACACAAATTCAAGCGTGTCAATAATAATTTTCTTATCTACTCATAAATTCAGAAAATTCTGTAGAGAACTTTGTAAATCGCAACTAAAATTATACCAATAACACGAAGAATTTCACAAAAATCAATAATTGTGTACCACAAAAAGCTCCATCGCTTATTCTGATTTACTAGCAAAGTTCCTTTGTTTTTTTTGTGCGGAAGCAGAAAGTGATGGTTTGAGCTTGAAGATTGTACAATGAACAGACAACGGCTGTACAAATTTTCATTCCCAATTTTTGAAGCTCAAAGGAAAAAGAAGGGAAGAGACAGAAAATGCCTAATACAATCGCTTAACCGTAAAATTCTTTGTTACCGAAACACAATTTATGAGTAAACAAAACAACGTGAAGAAGGAGTGAGGAAAATAGTTGTTTTTACCTCAAAAAACCTCGTTGGGTAACAAAGAAAGAGGTTGAAAGAAACCATAGATAAAAAAATAATGTTGAAAGTACGTGCAAAACTTAAACAAAGGAAAAGAAATTCTTAAATCTTAATGAACCTGCTTTCTTTAGAACTTTAGGATTTACTCAGGTTTCTTGACTAATTCCCATTTACCAACCATTCCGTTTTCAGTTTTGTTTCCGTTTACTAAAGATGACAGAGTTCAGTTCAAAAGAAATAAAACAAACGTTAGAAATCCACAATCCACAATGCTCAAAATTTTGCTCATTTGCTCATTTTTAAAAACTTGGTCTAAAGTCTAGACTCTAGAGTCTCGAGTTTTTGGGAAAGGAGAAAAGAGCAGGAAAATCAATATTATTTTTTTGATTCATATCTTTTGCCTGTAACTATAGAGCTATATAGATTCTAGAGCTAGAACTATGTAGAACTGGAAGCGGAATAGAAACTTGAACTGAGAACTGGGATAATTTGGCAGTATATTACATGGTATTTTTGAACTGGAAACTAGAAACTCAAACTGGAATGGGAGCTGGAACTGGAACTGGAACTGTAAAAGTCAGAAGAATACTTGGCACTGGAAAATTACGACATTATTATGTTCTTCCCATTCAGAAAATGTTTCAACATTTGACAATTGTGTATAAATACATGCAGAGCCATAAAAGCGGAAAATCGGAAGTAGATTCAAAAGCATCTCATTTTTTAACTTTCCTTTTTCCATAGTTGATTCAAAATTCGGTGTAAAGGAAAGACGAAGAAAAGGAGAGAGTAAAAAGAAGAAAGTTACAGAATCTTCCATTTCTTTTTCGTGCATTTCGGAGTAAATATGTAAATAGTTTTTATGTGGAATAAAAACGAAACGGAAATGAGTGGAGGCAGTTGGACTACAGCTCAGTTCATTTGAATGTTTAGTGTTTAGTGCTCAGGCTTCTGAATTTTGTAAGTATTCAAAAATGCCAGTTGGACTACTACAAATTACAACTTACACTTGCCTCGTTAGAATTAGTTGTAATTTTTTCTCATTTCCTCCGTCCTCTGCCTACTTTAGTATTTACGTAGCGGAGAAAAGAGAACAAATAAAATACAAATAAAATTCCTGTTTCTTTCTAATTTCTAAAGGTATGGATATGAATAGGCTCATGAATTATGCATAATATTTTGAGAATTCCATTTTCAAGTAAAAAAAATCATTTAAATATTGCAGAATTTGAATGGGCTCGAGTCTCGGCTTTTTTGTTGACTGAGATTCAGATGCAGTTTACAGAGTTAGTATTTAAAATTCAACGGATTCAATTCATTGTTGGGCTCGTAATATTTTGTATGTTATCTTGAATCTTGAAAAACTGAAAAATATCATGCCCATGTAAAAGGTGAAAGTACGTGTCTTTCTCAAACTATTTTGTTCAATAAATGAAATGGAGTCAAAATCTTTACTGTTCCTGATTCTTGTGTATTGATTCTTTGATTCTTTGAAGTCTGAGTTTTGGAGTCTGGGACAACACCAAAAATATTGATGTAGTTCCTCCTCAGAGAATAAATACATGTTTAGTTTTTTTTTCATTTTTGTTTCTCTTTTTATTTCACAAACTTTAATAAGGAAAAAAAGCAACAAGCTCTCAAAGTTGGCAGCTTAACAAGTTTTTAGCTCAGGATTTCGGATTTCGGATTTAAGATTTAGCTGACTTTCCATTCTCCATTCTCTATAATCTTGAATCTGGAATCTAGAGTCAAATACTTTGGCATTTGGCACAAAGAAAAAATGTTGAAAAAGTTCCCACTGCAATGTTTCTATTTTATGGAACACTCGGAGACTACGAGATTTTCAATGTCGGCTTTGAGCTTTGAGTTTTAAATTTTGAAGCATAACAAGAGCAAAGTATAGAGAAAACCCCGAATAAAATGGATCGTTGTTCTTGGAAAATGGAAAAGAAGCATCAATTGACGTCTTGAAGATACAAACAGGATACTTTTCATCTATTCCACGTGTTGTACTGTAAACTGTAATCCACTGTGTATGTATTTAGGTCGTGTTATCTCTTTTGTAAGACGTGTCTGGCTCATTGGTGTTTGGTATTTGGTATATCAGTTCTGGAATTTGGGTGCTGGTGCATATCTATGTATTTTATTTTGAATTGAATTTTGAATCGAGAGTTTTTCGGTACTTCCACATTCAGAATTCAGCATTTTCCGTTTACCATCATCATGTCAATATCACTTGTAATGCAATGAAATAATGCTGACAATAAAAATGTATAGTATTTTTTGTTTTTTGCTGACTCTTTTGTATTACGTATTACGATACGTCTAGGTGTCTGTCTGTATAATTTATAATATAAACACAAAGATATTTTTTCCCTTTAGTTGTTTTCTCGAATCCAAAATTTGCAAAATATTTTTTGTTTTTGTACAAGTTTTATTCTGCTCTAGTTTCTAGTTTACATCTTTTTCCTTTTATCACTTTACCGGTACTTTATGTATTATTACAATGTATTATGTACAAGGTAGAATGTGAGTATTACTTTATTTTATATTTTACGGTGGTCGCTGTTGAATGTTGAATGTTAAATGCTGAATACTGAATGGAGGATGAAAAGGCAAGAGTGAAAAGTAGAAGGAATGAACATTGAATTGTTGTCCTCATTCTCTTCTCTTTCTTTTCTGTTTATGCACATTGCACATCAACGAGAACAAAACATGGTGAATGGTGAATAGTGAACAGGAGAAAGTAAATGTCAACTGCCTTGTGAGTGAATATGAGAGAATGAGGGTAGATTTGAATGTGTGCAAAAAGTAAAAAGGAGCATTTCCTTACTCACTACTCACTACTCACATGTATGGAAATTTTTAGGCTCGCTCAGAGTTCATTACTTTCTCTTTAGACTTTAGAGTTTAGACTTGAATGTGCCTCCATGTTTTTGTATGTGAAATGTAAAGGTATGCGAAATGGAGAGCGAGGTAAATGGTAAATGTAAGTGATATGATATGATGTGATATCCATGTGATGTATGGTTTTTGCAAGGGATGAGGCACAAGGCCAAACTATTATTTTTTACATCTCTCTCTTGTCTCTTGTCTATTCATTCAGGGTATGAATGGCATGAACGGCTCAACTCAACGAAATCCAACTCTTTTTATGTTATGCATCCTTCTGCATAAAGAATAAAGGTATGAGAGATTGTTTAACCTCGGATTCAAATTCGAATTCAAATTCAAATTTCAGGGTGACATGACTCCTTTCTTTCTCATTTCTCATTTTTCATGCTGATTTAAATTCAGAATTTAAAACTGCAGGAACATTATCTCAAACCACGGGTTTTTTACTCTTTATTTATATCAGTAATTTTATTCACTGAGCTCTTGTACAATTTTCATCCCAAAAGCATAAATTTAGTTACTAAAGTATAAGGGTAATCACAGCAACCTGCGAAAAACCACTAATAAACTGATAATAATACTACAAGCTCAAAACTCAAAACATTTTTAATTATTACTCTTGTTATTGTGATTGAGCATTTTTCATTTATGAACTTGAAACAATACAATCGGTGTGCAATTTGCAGAATATATAATATATATTATACATACTTAGATTGTAGATTTGAATAGGTTAATGATAAGACTGAAGAGATTTTTAAAGAGAGTGTTCATTGTTTATGTTTGTTCTACTCAAAATATTTGACATTTCTGGATTCTGGACAAAGAGGCCGAATTTGTTTTATTTGGCTTGTGTGCTGTTTGTTGTGTCCTGTGAATCTTGAATCGGGCTTTGAACTATAAAAGAAAACAGTTTCCTTTTTCCTTGTCCAAACAGACATGAGCTTTTATAATCGTGTTGGTTGTTGATTGTTGGCTGGCGTTGGAATTTACAGAATGCTTGTTTTCTTGTGCAGCTCCGTTCTTCTTGTTCTTTGCTGTGTACTTCAGACTTTTGATCTTGTTCAACTTTCTTCTTTCGTCTCAAAACATTCTCTTGAGAGTTTAAAATGCATGTAGGAGGAAAGAGAAAAGCGAGCAACATGAAATAAGATATCATTTTGGAGTTTAGAGTCAAAGGGAACCAGAAATGTCTGGAATCTCAAGTCTCCAGTCTTGGCCAGAAGTCGGAGTCTGGTCTGAACATCAAGGAATCAGAGCACAACGGGAACAAAAATATAAGAACAAAAGAACGTGGAGTAGACAAGAAAGATGTAAAGCTAGCAGGATTTGAATAAATTCTTAGAATTCCGTTAAAGTCTTTGTGACTGTATATACAAGATGTAAAGCTCTTGTCTATTTTTCTGGCGTATCTTATTTGGACCATACACAGTGGTTATTTAATAGATGGTGAGTCCATTCAGTTCAGTTCAGCTCAGTTTGGTACAAGAAAAACGTTATTCAATCTCTGTAAATACCAAAAACAATTTTTGTGAATAATCGCAATAATGAAGATAAAACGAGTAAAGGGAAAATTAGAATAATTTCCGGTGCTCAAGATCAAGATAATGGAAACAGCATTCAAATTCAAAAATTATCACTGTCAGTGTTAACCCTGAACTATTAGCTTAAGAAAGAAGACTTTGTAACGGGTCTGTTCACAGATTATTGTAAATATACATTTTTCAACTTCAACATTTGGATTTTATCCTGATACGTGCGATTACAAGTCCTAAGTCGTAAGTCGTAGTCACAAAATTAAAAATGTCCACAAGCCTTAAAAACTTCGGCGAGAAAGCTCAGTGGACCGGTAAAAATAAATGTCTTTACATTTTTATGTATGTTTTTACACATGTAATTTTTTCTTCCCAGTAAACTTTACATTTTGGATTCAAACAAGATGCTGGCACGCTCTCAATACTCTGTGCTGTAAATTCTACTACATTTTATGTACAGGAAGAATGTAAAAGGAAGAAAAAGAGGAGTGGCAGAGGGGAAAAAATGAAAAGTTGAGCAAATTCAGCAAATATATTGTCAATATAAATCCTGGATAGTGCTTCCGTTTCTCTTCTCTCAGTTCTCAGATTTTTTGCAGATCTAAAGGATTTTACTAGAATTTTACTGCCCCTTGAGATTTATTTTGTGGTCAGTTCCTTTCTGATTCTTGATTCTTGATTCTTCATTCTCAATCCAACCAATGAAAATGATTTTCTCTTCATTTATCATTCGAAAACATCTTTTACTGAACCACGTACAAAAGTATTTTTTATTTTCATAAAACGGTGAAAATCAGCAAAATATTTAAGTATGGTATTATATTATATTATACGCTAGCAAAAAATTGGAAATGACAAATGTTTAAACATTCAAAGTAAACAGATTGCTCAGTTGATCTCACCTTGTTCGTCGTTTATATTGTCACTCTAGATTTTTACTTTTACTTTGACTTTGACGGACGATTCAAGTCGATCAAAAATCAAAAGAGTAAAGTTGATCGACCATATGTATTTGAAAGATTGCTTTAAAGTAGCATTTATTTAATGGCCGTTGTTCCGAAGAACTCCCGATGACAGTGAAAAGGACAAGAAAGTGCTTTAGAAAATAAAATACTTTTGTAAAATATACATACATACAAGATTCACAAGAACCCGTCATCCTGTAACAAGTTCTGATTTTTCTGTTCATTTTCATGTTCACGTTCCATGCTCAATGTTCAGTGTTCATGCTTATGCATGAAAAATCATAGCATATTATGTATAAAGTATAAAATGTGTGCACGTGGGAGTATATCGACAGTGGAAATATTTTTATTAGCTTGTACGTTGTACATTGTACAGATTAGATACATATGTACATGTACGTGGATTTTGACTCTTACTTTCTCCGTCTGTGTCTGAGGTCTGTCTGGCCAACTTTCACTAGGGAAATCCAAATCCAAATCAGCATCGGAAATCGGAACTCGGAATCAATACTACTTTCCCTCTCATTCTCCTATGAGATTTGCACAATGTATATATTCATTGACTTTAGTTATACTTTTGGCTGGGTTATTATTATTATCTATAGAAATTTCTTGCGATATGCCTTTCCTTTTTCGACCTCACAGCCTCTGTTTACTACTGATTGTACGTTGTACGTGCATAGTTTTTTTTTAGGAACTACACAATATCAATATTCATGAACGCATGAATACATATAGTATACAGTGTACAGTATACAGATGAATATAAGCACAGTACACAGTACAGCGTATTAACATCCAAAACAGACAGTTTTTATTGAAGGGTCATAACATAAGAAAACGTGGAAATGGATCCAATCCACATTTATCTGGGATCTCGGATCTCGGATTTTTTCAGTACATTTATAAAGTTTTCAAAGAAAAATCCTTGCATTGAAATGGGAGACTGCTGGAGAAGGAAAAAGATGAAATTCATTCGAGTTTTTGCTTGTGCTTTAAGATTTTGAGATCCAAAAGCATGGATAAAAGATAAAAGTTCTACATGTAGTATAACACATATTATATGAATGTTATCAATATCGATATCGATATCAATATGATTATTCTATTCCCAATGTTTGTAGTTTTAAAGCTAGTTGAGTGTGTATTTTATTATAAATTGAAATGGGGTTATTCTATTTATGAATATGCATCTAAAATCTACATTGTACATTGTACATTCTCACAGTTCCATAGATGGATAAATATTTGGAGATTATTTTGTACACTACATTCTAGATTTTGGAAGCATGTATAAAGTACATGTTGTGTTATTATCAATATACATTGTAAATTGTATACGTGTCTTAGGTCGAATGAACGTATCGTATTCATGTACAATGTACAATGTACAACATTGGTAATAATACTACATTGTAAAAAAAGCTGTATCTTGTATCTTGAGGATCTT
This sequence comes from Sminthurinus signatus, assembly GCA_019776565.1. NCBI lineage: Eukaryota > Metazoa > Arthropoda > Collembola > Symphypleona > Katiannidae > Sminthurinus > Sminthurinus signatus. The sequence goes on along the minus strand of JABASP010000952.1, from coordinate 27,048 downwards.
TGAAAGGATAAAATGCTGGATGCTGGATTCTGGATTCTGTATTGAGCTCAATTTTTGGCAGAATGCCATATTAGGGATTTTTCTTGGGGAAACGACGCTCGACACTCGGCATTCGACTTTAGACATTAGACATTATACATAGACATCCAGTACGACAATGACTTGGAGTACAAATAGTTTTTATGGAATAAGTACAACAGTGTGTAGTATAGAAAATGGAAAGTGCACATTGTACAACGTTCAATACATGATACTTTGGCTACAAAAAGCTACAAAAAGGCTAAAATGTAGTGTAAGAGGAAAAGAAGAGAGTGGAGATGATCCAGAAAGGACATGAGACATGAATTTCAGGAGCACATAGGATAAAAGAGTGGGTAGTAGATTGCAACTTATCTACATGTACTTAAAAAAAGGAAAAAGGAGTGAAAAAGGATCGGAATCGGAATTCCTCCAGTCTCCATAATCAATAGAGCTAAAAAGTATTATACTCTTTAAATACATTCCAAGTTCACGAGAGACTTGTTCAGTTTTGTGGTTAAAACGAATTAGTATAAGCAGTTTCAAAGTTGTATCTTTAACTGACTTTTTAACAGCTGGATTCTCTGTTCTTCATTCACTATTTTGGATACATTTTGTATTTTTGTACAAGAGAAGACAATAATGTCATTCGACAAAAAAGTAGAATATAAAATGGAGATGCATCGTACAAATTCTATTCATCGGTTCCATGTTTCATGTGTTAACATTTTACATGCACAAAAAAGTTTACTATCTGCTCTGCACATTTTTTGTAGATGCAGAATAAACTCGGAAAAATGCCACAACAGATGCAGATGCTCTCCATTTTCTCTCTTTTTTAATTGAGAACTTCTGTATATCTTGTACGTTCAACTTTTTTCATACGTTCCACATTCACAAAGTACAATCTAAAGACATGGGAAAATTCATATAATCCCCACAGATGCAACCCGAATGTGAGGTTTTCTTAAAAGTGAGCCCTTTTTATAAAGCAACATTACATATTACATGTACAAAGTAGAACGTAGAAGTGAAGGAGCAGCCATGAAAAAGAGCAAAAACAGCAAATGTAAATAGTAAATACTAAATACATAGGAATGAATGCCAGGAAAAGTTAAGCTGGAATAAATAATGTGTAATGGTTATCCTTTATTCCTGTCGAATACCGTATTTCCGTAGTCGTATACTTTCCTTCCCGACTAAATCTCATTTATCTTGGTCTTAAACTTTTCAAAGACACGAAAGGAAATAAATTAATTACGATCATCTTTTCCTCCTCCGTTTTATTTTAATGGTGCATGTTTTACTTGAATTTAGAAAGATGGATTTTCTGAAAGAGAAACGGCAAAATGGTAGTCAGTTAGTGTGTGAATGTTGGCACTTGATATTTAATATTGTACTTGATGTTTTATTCCAATATCTTCCTTCTTCCCTAATCCTTAAAATCCCAAGTTTGGAGTTTGGAGTTGCGATTATAGAAATTGATGGCAATGAAAATTGAACACGGAAAACGGAAATGGTTGTTTGTGGTGTTTTATGATTCACCATGGAATAAAACTACAATCACAATGACTGTAGACTGTAGAAAGTGTAGATAAAAATGTGAAAAACGTGAGGTGTGTGCAAAAAGCAAAAAGACACGTGTGTATAATTTATACTTTTGGAGTAAGTGAATTAATTCCATAATAATTGTTTTTGTTTGATTTCAGGGTCAAACGATATGCAGTTCTCTGGTGGACATTTCAGACGGGAAAGGAAGGCCACAACCGAGACGTTTAATCCTCACCTCAACCCACATTGTCATACAGAAGAATGTGGCAAAGGACGGAGATGATGCAGACAGTACAAAAGTGACTCATGGCTCTGTCTCTGACCGGGGTTTGTCGGGTGAAGGTTCCTTCGACTCCTTTGATACAGAATCTCCTCCACCAGAATACAATGTGAGTACAAATAATTTATAACATGTAATAATATATCGTATATCGTAAACTATAAATCCAAAGTGTTGAAAGTTGGACTTGGACTTGGACTTGGACTCTGAGGAAAAGTAGACTTGGAGCTGGAGTTGATTGGCCTCATTATTATAATATTATACCATTATCAACGTCTCGCCCTACTCAATACTCAACCTTTTACAACTGATAGTGTATAAATGTGTAGAAATACTTTCTCTTTCTTATATTATTTTCGTATACTTCCTTTACTTCTTTTGTTAGTGTACAATAGAGATTGCACTTGGCTTTGCTGTTTTGGGAATGGAAATCGATTAGCTGTAGAGTGTAGAGTGTAGAGTTTAGACAGTAGACACTGTACACTAGCCACATGAATTATTCAGAAGGATGGTGAAATCTATCGAATTAGATTAAGTTAATACCTTGTAATAATGACAGGATACTCCTTATACTATCTCACATCACTAGAGAAAAGACAGGAGGACTTTTACATAGTTACGTAAAGTTATAGTTTTGATTGCGGTCATAGTTGGTGAAAGTTTGTTGGTATACTACTGTATGAAGTAACGAAGAAGCTTCTTATAAAAGTGTAGAAAAAAAGTATACAAAACTTATAATGTATAGATTGTTTTCTTTCCTTCTTTTTCTTTGGTAGAATCTCTGTATTTATTATAGATTATATACTGTACACTGTACACTGTATACTGCGTGTATATTGCATATGTAAAATATGAAATAGTAGTACTAGTAAAACTGCAGAGAAAGAAATCCATATATCCGCCAAGTCTGTTATTAGAAAATTGTTGCTGTTGGCTAACTTGGCCTAGTACAATCTAAAATCCAAACTTTTGGGATTGGTTGCAACTTTCATGATGCAACGTGGCTATTATTGATGAGGGTTGTGTCTATCTCGATCTCCATGTGTGTATGAAAAGTTTTTCCTTTTCTTCATCAATCATATATGGAGCATGGAGCATGGAGCCTCACACATATCAATAACTATAAAACGTGCAGTTTTGTTTTGTTTTGGTGAACTATATGTATGTATTTTGTATACACTATTTTACGCAGAATGCCGTAGATACTAGGATCATGCTAAAAAATATAAAAGGAAGGGGAAAACTAGGAACACAGAGTACAGAGTGCAGAGTACAGAGTTTAGAGTATCAAGTGATGAGGAATTGTTGAAATGTTGCTTCTAAATATTTTATTGCGTGTAAGAGAGAAAGGAAAAAAGAAAAAAGAAAACTTATAGCAGAGACCAACCAGAGCCAGAACCAGAACAAGGGACAGCTCAAGAGTTGAGCAATTACACCTTATTGATAAGAAAAAAGAAAAAAAGGTAAACCATTTACCATTACTAACTTTCATCGGGATTTCTTTATATTATATACTTTTTCGGGGAAATTCGTAGTATGATAATACAGAGGGTTATCGGAGATTATAAAAACACTTTTGTTTTTGCTTTCCGGATAGACGTTTCAATTTCTAGTTTCAACCATTATCATTGTCATAAACTTCAGCTCATTTAGATAGAATTCAATACAAATCCCAGTAGAATCCGGCATTTCTAACCATAAATACATGGCTTTGAAAAAATAGTCTCGAAAAATAAGTTTCCAATTTCGTCATTTTTTTGTTGCTGAATTTAACTTCAATCAAATTTAAATTATACTTAACTCAAAAGATAAATTGTCTAAAAAATATATGGTGTTCCTTAGACTGTGTAGAGGCTACGAGTGTCTAAAATTCCCGGAAAATCGGTCTGATGTTTTATCTATAAATATATTTGTATTAAAAAATTGGGGTAAAGGTTTTCCAAATTCAGATTTACATCAAAAAGTTACTTTTAAAAGGGATTTTCTGGACCGGAAATGGCATATATCTGTAATTTACCATCTCTGGGACCTAACTATAGTAGAGGTACCAGGTTGTGGCGCAAAGAAAGGCCACAGAAAGACGCCGATTTAAAAATAGTACATTTTTGACTGAGATTTTTAGGGATAAAAACGATTAAAACAGGCCATGCATTTCACTCAGAAACATAAAACTTCAGCGTTTGGTATAGAAAAGAATGCTTTATAAGCACATATGCTTTGTTTTATTTTAAGTTTAAAGGTCACCGCGAACCAGGTCAAAGTAGTCGTGGAAAACATTTTTTTGAAACTTTTTTTTCAAAGTGATGTATTTATGGTTTAAAATGACGGATTCTAGTGGAACATGTTTTGAATCTTGTCTACATGAACTGAAGTTTATGGTGATACCAAAGCTCGAAAGTTAAAGTTCATACTTTGGTCTGGAAAAGAAAAAGTTGAGTGTTTTTATAATCTCCGATAACCCTCTGTATATCTATATCTTTTATTATTGTATGTATAATGTATAAATGTGTTGTTGCTTCTCATTTCTCATGTACAAAAGTTTCATCTTTTACCTTTTAATGCATGATGAATGATGAAGAATGAAGAATGTAATATGATTTATCTACTCTTGTCAGATTTCTGCTTGGGTTCAATACATAAATGATTCAAAGACAATTTACAATGTGCAATGTCTACTACTACAACAAAAATCTTGCTCTTTTTGAGACCGAGAAAGAATTTTCATGCAGCATTTTTTTGTATGCAAATGTACTGATTCCGATCAGCATTCATTTTTCATTGCACTTGGATGAATGAAAAATAAAAAATGAAAGTAGACACCAAAAATCAATCGATGATTGCATAATCTACTTGACTATTTAGTATTGAGTATTGAGCATTCGGTTTTGAGTAGTTTTAAAGGTCACAGAACTGAGAAAAGCTACTAATGACAATGAATAATGAAGGTTTGAAGCTAAATTATGCACAAACACATGAACAATTCTCTCACACTGTGTATTTACTCAGGGAATGAAAATTTAGAAATAGAGTACGGTGTCCAACGTCCAACTTCCAATGTCCAATGTAAACATTTATGGTTTATGAATTATGCAAGGCTTGTGAATTGTGAGTACAACTTTTGTAGACACAATAATTAATGACTAATGACTATAAATAACCTTTTATATTTAGAAACGAGAAGTCACACTAACCAAAAATGACGACGGCGCTCTCGGAATCTCTGTTCGTGGCGGTGCTGAACATAACCTACCATTAATTGTGAGTGTTGAGTGTTGAGTAATACTCAATCAGTATTGAGTTTTGAGTGTGATTTATCTGTATTCATGTCCGATGCCTTATCAAGGTTTCGGAGCGATTATGATGAATATTAACTACTGTTGATTGAAGGTTGTTGAGTTTAAGGAAATTGAGTAAACTTTTAACATTTTAATATTTTATACGCTTGTTTGTGGTTTGTGGTTTATGCTTGCTTTAGATTTCTCGTCTCCGCTCACCGGCATCATTATGCAAGTAAGACGTCAATCAAGATTATAAGTTAAAAGTTAAAAACGATAATTAAATAGTTCTAAATTATTTTATTTGTTGTACTTTGAAAATATTTATTATTGATTACAGACAAATGTACATTGGAGACGCTATTATAGCAATAAATGGAATAAAAATTACGACCATGGATCACGATACTGCACTGGTAATAAGATGCATTATTTATATTGTGTTATGTACTTATTATGCTTTCAATATGCTTTTTCATTGTGCTCAACATATAATAAATAAACAGATCTGAGTAAAATTAAAATTGATATAAATAAACTGACATTTGATTTAAATATTTCAGGAGTACCTAAATTCCAGCGGACCAGCTGTAACGCTCAAATTAAAATATTTCCCAACAGCCAAACCCTTTTTAAGTCCAACTCAACAAAGTAAGTTTTGTAACCCAGTTCTATTTTATCTTATAGTATTTTAGCTTCGGTTGTCATCTTTAGATTTTAGATATTCAAGATACAAAGTATACAAACATGATTCATCAACCAGATAGATGTTAAATATCAAAGAAATCAGTTTGGAACATTGAAACATTGAAACGAGTCACAGATCAAAGAAAAGGTTCACTCAATGCTCAATCGACAGATTACTAAATTAGATTGTGTCTGTGTTTCAAAAACACATTTCTATTAATAGCAGAATAAAGTATGATGTGTAGGGAAAAGTTTGTTCAACTAGTCAAAAGTCAATAGTCAAAACCAATTCAGTTGGGAAAGCCAGAAAGAACAGAGAACAGAGAACAGAGATGAAAGAGAGGCGGGCAAAGTCATTGAGGGAAAACTAATTGACTTGGGACTGTGTACTTCAAGTGACGTCTATGAGGACAAAAACTGTTTTCATTACCAATTCCAATTCTACTGGTGTTTAGTGTTTAGTTGTGTTTGTGTGCATTCAAAAAGTTCCAAAAGTTTGCCCCATGAGATGAGAGATGAGGTAAATATAAAGTGATGCCTGTCAAAATAGAAACAGAAAGTTTTGAGTCTTGAGCTGCAAGTGTGAAAAGAGTGGAAAGAGATACGGCACATAATATTGCACAATGTATAACTGACTTTTCGATTTAAACAAAGTTTATAATATTCATATTTCATATTATGAGTTATTATTAAACATTAAAACGATATTATGACATTTCTATTGGTTCATTTACGTCACAGATTTGTTAGAAACAAATTTAAATCAATGGGAGGCAGCAGAGTTGGAGCAGTGGGAGACGGAAAAGTCAATACCTTTACTTTTTGCAAGTGAGTCCTTGAAAATTGAAACCTTCATCGTGTTTTATAAGCAAACTATTTACTATTTATTCTGTTTAGTCTGTTTTGTCAAAAAGTAATTTATTGTATCTAAATTTACTTTTCCCTTACTTTTTTTTAGATCTGACACGGTACATTCCCGGCACAGACCGGCTTAGGGTAAATTCGTTTGAAGTACGAGATGCTACAGGAAATTCATCGTCGGGTGTGATTCACTGTGGAGACTCTTACGCACTAACTTCGTGGATTAAGTGTATTTCCGGTATGCTTAAAATACAATATAATAATTATAATGTGGTTGATTTTCTATGGGGTATTATAATAAAAAGTAAAACATGCTCAAACTTTCAGATGCAATCCTCGGACTGAATAACGTTCAAGTAAAATTATGGGCTCAAGAAACCCAGAGTGAGATCTACTACGTGGGATGGGTGTGGGAGGGGACGACCACAGAAGGAAAAAGTCCGACCCTTGAACAAATGTCAATTAATTCTGCCAATCAATCCTGGCTTTCCTGGAAGCCCAAAGTTTTAGCAATCCGTGGAGGAAATTTGTATTACTTGGAATATCCTCCTGGAATTGGGGGTGACTGGAATGGTGGTCAAGTTTATGATGTACTCACAACTCTATTACGTGTTCTCAATACAGATTTTATAGGTACATCAAAAATCAAAATACAACATACAAATAAAATGTACCATAAACCCTCAATTATTACTGTTAAAGTTCCTTTGATTTGTGGTAAATAAGTAAATTACGCTCTTGTTGTTTTATGTTTTATGTACAGATGAAAGACAGCATTGTTTTACCCTTCAAATTGCCACTGAAAACAATAGTTTTCCATCAAATTGCTCCAGGCCTCAACCAATTACATTGTACCTAAGCACGGAAACTCGACAAGAATTAATCAAAGTTGAGACTGCATGGACAAAAGCTGTGACTGCAACAGTCAGAGCTGTAAAGGTCAGATTCCTTTACCGCTAAAATGCTTTTCCACACCATTTTTTACTACCTATTTCACATTTTTTATCACTGATCACTAATTACACTAGCTTCCAGTTTTTGTCACAATTACAAATGTTATGCAAAGTAATATTATTTTGTATAAATTTATACTTGATACTATATGATATGAATAATGAGCACTCTAAAGTATCTTTGATTTTTTTACCTTTACTTTTCATTACTTTTATAGAAAGTTCAATATCCCGTTTGGTGGGGAGGTAATAATAACTTTATAAATAATAATACTAATAATAATTACACGCTGTAATCATTGTTTTTTTTATCACAATTATTATACTTTTTTATCAGCTTATTTGCAATGAAATACAATGACATATTTCAGGTAAACCGTGTTCCCTGGAACTTGATTTTACTGGAGCAGCCTTCAATCTGTACCGAGCCTCATCCAAACCAACACCCGCTCTTTGGACGAGACTGTTCTCTTCACTAAAAGGGTCAAGTGACGACTCTCGTAGTAGATTAACACTCAAGTTTCATGGGAATAATCCACCTGAAACCATGGAGTGTCGCTCACTTCACAGAATCCTCTTTTCTATTCACAGTTTCCTCTTAGCTAAAGTTGTTCACTGAGAATTTTTCACCATATAGTTTTTCTTTTTTTTAAAAAAAATATTTTTTACAAATTACAAATGACATGTAAAATATTGTTACTTGTTACACAAAGAGACTCTATACTTTCTCTCTTGAAAAGAGAAGTCAAAACTCAAAACAACTATATATTCAAAACTAATTATACATTATATATTTAGCTTTTACATTTTAAACAAAACCATGTGAACATTACCAATTATAATATACTGTACATTTGCATGTACAGATTTTGCTTACGTGCTCTTATTATTCTACTTTTTGAATTTGGAATTATTATCGAAATTTTGGTTCGAATTTTGCTTTTTCTAGAAGGTTAGAAATTACTTGAATCTTGAATTGAATTTGTCTTTAAACTTTAAACTTTAAAGTATGTGCAAAATGTATGTATTTTATAGAACTACATTGTAAATTGTAATTAAGTTGCCTTCATCTCACTGCATAAGAAGCCAATTTGTGAATCTCGAAAACTGGAAGATTTTTGTACAAAAAATTTCAAATTATTATCTATATTTAATTCCAAAATATGTAAATAAAAAATAAATATATGTATATATATAAATTATGAAATACATATACAAATAATTGTAAAACTTTCTCTTTTCTGACATTGACTTTCTTCAAATACTTTCTGATTTCTAATAATATGTAATTTTTAATACATATATAAAATACAGTAAAATTCGAAATTGAAATTTAACATGTAAAACGTAAGTAATTTAAGTACTAATTACTAATGAAAAATAAAATTACAACTATTATGATAACTTTAATGAAAGAATTACACTATACATTATACATGCAATATATGGTGGAAATCATTTATGACAAATCATGTGGAATGAAAACTGGCAAACGTAATAGATTACAAAGACAATGAACAACGGGTATGAGATGGACAAAATGGACAGCTTCAAGTTTCAATTTGTAAGCGAGGGAAACAGTGACAAGAATAAACTTCTGTTCAATATTCAATAATAATATTATAATAATTAATAATATTGATTCCTATACGAATTTATGACTTTTTGACTTGAGAAATAACTAAAGTAATAAGCGGCTTTCTATACTCTATACTTGTTTACTGTTTACGCAAATGCAAAAGAAACTTTTGTATTCTGAAAAAAATAAGAGAAATTATCTAATACAATGTATTATCTACTGAATACTTAATAAAACATAATGATTATGATCTATGATAAGTAGTACATTGTATAATATATTTAAGCCAAACTCACAAATTCTCATGCATAATATTGTGTAATGTGTAATTCTCCATAAAAGCCTTTCTACTTTCTACATTTTATTGGAAATGGAATAAAAACTGGCTGTTGATCTCTCAGTGTATGTTGTATGTATATTGTATATCTATGAATGGAAACGTGAGAGAATGCAAAACTGGTGAATGTATAAAAAATATATGATACTTTTATGTTACACATTTGTGAATATCGTAGATCGTAGATATAGAATTTCGCAACTCAATAAATTGATTGATCGACACACAGAAACGCTACTGACTATTTACTATTTACATTGTACATCAAATGAACATTAAAAATAGCTAATACCTACATCGAGAAAAAGTTTGATACATTGTTCCTATTTTCCGTTGTATATCCTTGTACATTGTACATTGTGTATTGTATTCTATAATAGTTTATAATTTAGTTAGAATCATGATTCAAAACCCATATTTAGAATGCCTTATGATTATACAATGAAACATGTAAAATGTGAATACGGATAAGAGAAAAGATGAAGTCGGAAATCGGAGGTTACCTTTTTGCAAAATTTAACCCTCGAAATACTAAAATATTTTATCCCTGCCTTTTAGAAACTTTTAGAATCCAGCAGTGAAAACGGGAATGAGTGATAAAAAAACCAAATAACAAAATATTATAAGTACTTGTGTATATATTATGTAATAAAGTTAACTATGTCATAGAAAATATAGTTGCCTATAATATTATATTATGGATCTATTTAGGGGAAATAACCACATAGTTCTAGATTCTAGATACTTTGTAGTCGGGAGACTTAGTTTATGGAAACCCTTTACAGATAAACCCACTGAAGAGAGAAAAATATTGGTAAAACTTTAAACGTTGTAAATTGTAAACATAAAGAGATAAAAAATGTTATACATACAAATAGCCCTCATATTATAATATACTGACATAAAAAAGTTACAGAGAAAATATTCAGAGTCAGATTCAGAAAACTGTAGTTTTTTCTTACCTACTGCAATTGCTTCTGGGAAGCTTACAAGGTGAAAATGAAAACTTTATGCAAGAGAAATGTGGTTCCGAATAGTTACTGATTACTGATTACAGATTACCAATGTTTCTTCATCTTGAAAATTCAAAGCTCAAAATAATTTCATGATTAAATTATTAGATACATGGTTACAATTTACAACATAATATGAAATAGATAGATCATATAGATAGAAATAGATAATGTAGAATTCAGAAATTTAAAAAACAGTCACACTATAATAATTAAAATACTAAAAACTAAAAAGGATTTGTTTCTTGTGCGTTCATGTGGGATGAGCACTTAAACTTATGTGATATTTGATATTATAAATTGTAATTTACAAAAACCTTTATTGTGTGTTTCATAAACTATAAAATACACAGAAAAGCAAAATAATTATACAATAAATGTAATAAGTTTTATATAGTTTTAGTGTTTTTCCAAGTGATCCCATACTTTAACTTTCATCTTTGTATTTTGTATTTCATACAACCGTTTTTATTTTTGTGAAAATATTATACGTTATACAGTATACATACTTTTGGAGAAGCATGATGAAATGTGAAATGTGTGTTTGTTAGTGTTTATGGTTGCCTGACCTGAATAAATAAAGTTATATAATTTTTAAGCAAAAAGTGTCCCAAAATATTACTGATGCCTACTATAATCTTTTTTATACAGCTCTTTAATACATATGATAATATGTGTGTATATTTTTTCGTGTTCTATGTATATTATGCCTGAAATTTTTGTCAATTATTATCAATTCTTCGGTACGAGATAGAAGAGATGCTTTTTTACCGTTTTACCCACAAATGTTAAGAATCTTCAGTGAGCTAATTCACTGAAAACCTGGTCTTTGGCGTAAATCACCACGTTAATTTAAATTTCAACTTTTTTTAGTAGATTTTTGAATTTTAAACAACGTGTAAAAGTATAAAATTTATCTGTATATATTACGTACGACATGAAGTATTTTGTCAAATTGTATTATGTCAGCAAAATATTGTACGAACAAAGTACATGGCAAAATGAATAACAAAATGGGGTATAGAAAATGAAAAATACTTTGAACATGAAAAAAAACAAATATATTATATAAATTGTTCTGAATGACAAAAATAAAAATAAACAAAGTTAAAAAAGAAAGTATTATTCAGCTGAAGTATTGTATGTCGTAGATGAAAATCATTCTTGCAAATTCTGTCTTTTCTATTCATGAATCAAAACATCCGGGATTTTTATTCTCTTTGTAAAGGAACCAGGAATAAAATGAAAGTTCCTATACATGAAATTCATTTACGTGTAAGAGTTCATTTTATAAATGTTCATTTCCATTTAAATGCCTTCTTGGAAAAGTTCAAAAGGGACATGAAAAGTCACTATCTAGAGGAGAATTCTACAACTGCATACATCCAAAGCCATATACCACGCAACACAACACAGCGTGCATTTTAATATGTATATTAGTGTGTGGAGCTATATTTAAGTATTCCACTTTTCAATCGCATAGACCTAACACAAAAAGAAGAGTTCATTTTCAAAAAGTATTTTTGTGAACATAAAACAGCGTGTATTTCAATGTATTACAATGTACATTATATAGTATAGTACATTTGTAGGTACATATGTTTGACGTCCTAATCCTTTTTCATTTTATGGGAACAATTCCAATTGGTTTCAAAGACCTTTCCTCTGTTCCATAATGTATCAGTATATTTATAACATGTATTTTCAGTCATAGGTAAACCTGACAGAAGTAAAATTATATACATGTATCCATTTATTTGTATGAGTATTAAGTATGAATCGACGCCAAAATTTATTAAAAGCCGTCCAAAACCCCACTACTTTAGCTCAATAAGTTTCCAACTCGTATTCTTTTTCGTATTGTGGTACATGCATTTATATGCGTGAACAGCACGTGTTCAGTATTTGACACTATGTAATTGTAAGAGCCGAAAACTTTCAGTTTCCACTAGTCGGTGAGTTTATTTTTTTCTGAATTAATCTTAGATTCTTCAGTTTTTCCCATCCCTCCGATCTTTTATTAAATGTTAAGTGCAGTTTAATATCATATTATATTCTATTGTACACTGCAGGCAAGTGAATCCTACTCGAGTTTTTGTATATTATTCATTTACGAGTGCGTAATACTTCTGCTAGTGAACTTGATTAGAACTTAGCAATTAGAAATTAGGATCGATTGACTACCATAAAATCTACATTGGCATGTCATGTATAATTTATATAGATTTTTAAAGCACCGTGACGGAGCTGATGAAACAGCTCGAAGCGTGTGATTTATGTCAAGTATTGTACATGAACCAGAAAAAAGATAGAAATCACAAATCACAAGGCTTCATACAGGCATAAATCATTGATCATTAATTATTAATTATTAGTACTTTTGGTGAAACAAATACCAGGTAGTGCTTTTTATCTTGTAATTAAAAGTGTGTATGTATGAAACATACATTGTACAGTGTAGAGTGTAGAGTTTACAACTATTTTTAAATTCTTGAAATTTTACAGTTGACATTCTTCATTCTTCATAAGCGGTGTGTTTTCATTGTGAATAGTGAATTCAGTGCAACTTACATATAACGTTTAACGTATTATTGATTATGCTGTAGTAAAATTATTTAGAATTTACTACGTGGTTTCGCCTGTCATGTAAAAAGTCAATGGTATTTGGTGTTTTGTAGTTTGTATTTAGCATCGATGAAGAAGATATGGAACAACAGAATACAGAATATGTAAATTTCTTTTTAAATGGTAATGAGGCAATGAAATTAGATGCAGTAAAAAAATCATAACATCACAACACATTAAACAAAATACACACAGCTTTTGTATTTTGGTGCAGTATAAAGTATAGTATATATGTTACACAAAAATACATGCTGATTGCACTAAAGTTAGTGACAGGGATTGTGCAGAAGAATATATAAATAAGTTTAAATTGTTAAATTTGAATGGAATTCATACTTTATACTTTTGCTAATAATAATAATAATAATAGCGATAGGCAATAGATACAACACTTCAACTCCACATCTAATGTCTAATGGTGATTGGCACATTGAAACATTAGTTATTTGTTACGAGTAGTAAAATTATATTATATTTACTATTTACATCCGTTTTCGTAGGATCATTGTGTAACACAAAGTATATTAACTTATTTCTGTTGGAGTTCTTAGTGACATTGGAAATTGGAAGCATGAATATGTGTGTAATATAAACATAATATAAATAATGTTGTAACTTGTATACCTTTACAGATTACAGATACAAGTCATGGCCACCATATAGTATAATAGAGAATATTGAAGCAAAAGGAAACAAAAAACAAAGTGATGCATAATATATTATAATATCGTATGCATTTGGGAGTAATACTAAATACTAGTGCTGAAAAAATTTCCTGATCGAATTCCACAAGTAAACGGAACACAGTAGAAGACAGAAGATTCAAAAGTGTAGACTGTAGACTGTGCTTTGTGAATTGTGAATTGTGAATGACGAATGGTGGACTTTTGGATGCGTCTAAAGTCTACTCTGCTTCATTTCAGTGATTGTTACCTGCAGAAAATACACACAGTATACGCAACATCAACTATCAACTATCAGCGTGAATTTGTATAATCGCGTGTAACGTGTAACAATAATGATACATAATAATAATAATAATATGCAAACTTTTAAAGAGTGTGTTATTCAAACGTCCTTCCAATGACAAATTTTACCTTCAACTTGAGATTTGATAGTTGCAAAAAAAGGCAAACAAATTAGACACTGCTGCCATTTATCATTCTGTGTGTAGCATCTAGGATCTCGTCTAATATTTCTTTGTGTGTGTAGGTTATTGTATTTTGCCATGATTTCATTTTGTGTAGCCTAAGAAAAATCTCTAATACTTTAAACTATAAACAGTGCGGTGTGTTTTGTAGTGAATTGTGAATAATTAATCAATGATTTGACCAAAACATTAGATACTTCAGCTACAATAACATTTTTATTCGACTTGATAGATAAGTGACATTGCATCCTCTTTTCACAATGCCTGGAATTAAAGAGAGCCAAAATGGTAAGAAAAAATAAGAATATTTTATTTCATATTTTGATTTTGACATTATTGTAGTAGTTTTAAGTTGTAGCTTGTAGCATTTTATATAATGTTTAATTATTTAATGTTGTGTGTGAAATTATGAAGATAATATTAATTTGTATTTGATTTTGATTCTTTTCCTCTAATTTATATTTCCTCTTGTAGCAAACGACAGTAAAACACATGACGGAAGTGACGATAGAAATTCTTCTTCAAATATTTTCCTCAGGATTATACAAAATCATTACAGTGTGAAAAAACCTGAAAAAAGTGAAGAACAGATAGAAAGAGAAAAATGGCTTGTACCAAAACTAGTAAAATTCAATCGTTGGCATTCGATGCCCGCTGCAATTCTCATGTAATAAAATTTACGATAGAATGACATTTTCTCAAGTTTTAATTTCATTTTCTATTTCTTTATCAATGAATCATAATATAATGAAGATGTTTTCTTTGTTTTTTTGTATTTTATCACTTAAAAACAATAGACAATTTTGCTGTGGAAGCATGTACGCGTGGAGTGTGTTTAATAAACCCATAGATATGCTAATTTATGGAAAAAATACCAATACTGCACCAATTACCTTCTATATTTGTGTTGCTTTCTTCGGTGCCTCTGCTTCTTTGCTTGGACCCAAGGTGTCTCTTCTTGGACCATGTCGTGCAGCTCTTTTGGGTAACATTTTCTCTTAATTATATGAAATTTGAAATAGTATTTTCTATATTTTTCAAAGTAATTACAAAATACTAAACCATGTATTAAAATATCAACTTTGTGTTTTATTTTAAAGGTACAAGTCTGTTTTTCCTCGGAAATCTCATCACAGCTTTGGCCTTGTATCTAAAGCAAATGTGGCTAGTCTTTGTGGGTTATGGAGTCGTTTGTGGACTTGGATTGGGGTTAAGTTACATTTCTCCAATTTCAGCTCTACAACAGTGGTTCCCCGATAAGCGGGGCCTTGCGAGCGGGTTTGCTGTTTGCGGGTAATATATGATTTACCATTTATCCTGTTTTTCAGTGTATCTCATTTCATTGTGTTTAATTTCTAAAACTATTTAAACTAATTATTGACTTTGTTTTCTGCCAAATAGTTTTGGAGCTGGCTCCATCGCAATTGGAAAGGTAAAAAGTTTCACAATACAAAATACAACACATTTCTTACCTACAGCCTACAGTTTGTTTTCATTTTTCTATATGTATCTAATTAACAATTAATAATAAATTTCACATATTTTCTCTCAATTTTTATTAAATTTTTATATAGGCCATAATCCCATCAATAAATACATTTGAACTTCCTCTGACGTTTGTCATCCTTGGTTCCTGTTTCTTTGTCTGCATGGGTTTATCAGCCCTAGTTCTTCGTACACCTCCACCAAATTATACAGTGGCTAGTGATAATGATAGTTTGGATGAGAAAAACACTAGTAATTCATTTGCCTCCACTCAGAATGAGACGGTGTTATCAATTCAAGAAAAAGAAAAAGATCTCACTTTGATTGAATGTATCACATCAAAAGATTTCCGACTCATGTACTTGATGTTTTTATCAAATGCAATTTTTGGTCTAGTCGTCGTCTCAAGGCTTTCAAATATGATCACTGACATTTTCGGCAGAAGTCCAGAAGAAGCCTCAACAATTGTGTCAATTAATGGTGGATTTAATCTTGGAGGACGATTGGCATTCTCTATCGTTTCGGATTATATTGGGAGAAAATCCTGCTATGCAGTTGTAAGTTGTAGTAATTATTATTTCCTTGTTGCTTTTGATTTATGACATGTCATTCTTTGGATATTTTAAATACTGGTAAAACTTTAAATTATTTGTTCACTATTTACACAGATGTTGACATTGCAACTCATCATTGTTGCCCTCTTTTCAACTATCACGGACAATCAAGAGTACTGGGCATTTTTAATGGTGATTTGGATTTTAACTGCTTGCTATGGAGCTGGTTTTGGTGTTATTCCTGCTTTTCTCACGGATAAATTTGGACCACAAAATGTCAGCTCGTGTCATGGAATAATTCTCACTGCTTGGTCAATTGTAAGTACAAATAGAAAAAGATATTCAATGGTTTTCAATTTTCAATCTTCAACACAAAATTTACAGCTATTGATCTTAAATCTAAAATGGTTAATTAATTTTACTGAATTCTTTAATTTGGTTCACAGGCTGGTGTTGGCGGAGGGCTCATTTACACTGCTATTTTTGACGCTATTGTTGCATCTGGAGTCTCTGGATCCAAGGACCCGTACCCCTACAATGTTAACTCATGGTGGATTTTAGGTATGATTCATGATTCATGATTAAGTTACATTTTATATGTACCTTCTATGAATCCCCTCTTTTCTCATTCACATTTTAAATACTTAATTCTGAGCTTTACATAAAAATTAAAAATGTTTTTAAAATTTTCAGCTGTGATTCTGATCGGTTGGATTGCTCTCCTTTTCGTTCGACCAACTGAAAAAGACTCGGAAATTGGCCAAAAAATTAAAAGGTTTTTCTCCATTTTCAACTGCTTTGGGGGAAGTCATAAAAAGTATCAAATGAAAGCAACGAGTTGAAAAACAAGTACTAAGTGATCAAGAATACTTATTCACAAATATTTAAAAGTTATTACTGCTGAAAACCTTTTCATTTTCAGGCTAAATATCTCTACACTATACACTTTACACTTTACACTACACTAAGGGTATTTAGGCTAAATTATTACAAGATATTGTATTGGAGTGAGCTTCATGTTCCGTGATAGAGGACATTTTAAATGCTAAATAGACATGCATAAAATATAGGTACAACACAACAATCAAGAGTTTTCGTTTTATACAGATAGCTTTATTTATTCAAATGTATGTGTAATTTTGATTCGTATACTACTACTAATAATAATACGTATTACGTAATAATTCTTCTCATTTTTTGTGTGTACGTAAGAAATAATTTCACAAAAATTTTGAGGTTAACTATATCCTTTTATATATTATATAGATAGATTATAGACAAATAGATAGGTACATGCGTTTTAGTACGTATATATACATTATACATAATTACATTTAGAGAAATATCATCATTTTAGGATTAGAAAGTTTAGAGTTCTAGGTTCTACCTTCTACCAAATTTTACAGGAGTAATATAAATATAATACATATGTAACAATAGTAAATAGAATATTTATTTTCATTTCAATATATTTAAATCTAATATCCAATGACGCCATACTCAAAAATCGGTATTTAGGTACAGTATTAGTCAATATAATATCTTGTGTAGGTACAATTTATAGGTATAACAGTTACGCGGTAGAAGTGTATCCAGTATCCAAGTTCCAGGTACAACAACAAACTTAAGACTCCATTTTGTACATTAATGTAGATCATTTCTATTTTCTATAGGTATAATACTTTATATTTGTACTTGATGAAACGCAAACTTAAATAGTTAGTGCATAATAAAAATAACATATTTTAAACACTGTTGTTAACTCAGCAGTATTTTTCTCACCTTGTTTTCTTAGAAAAACTGATAAATTTTGTAGTACAATAAAATTAACTTACAGTTGCCAGAGGTCATTTGACTGTAAACTACGTTTCTAAAATAATTATTATTACTAATTATTAGTATTACATAGAAGCGTGAACAATGTACAATAACAGTAAATATTTTCTAAACTGATTACGAGTAAAAATACTGAGAAGGAAAACAGTACAACTATAAAAAGTATTTTTTGTAGTAGAGAAAAAATGATTATCCAGTTTAGAGCTCCGGATTAACGTTATTAAAAGTACATGTACATTAAGAAATGTATCAACATCACAATACGTATAATTTTTATGTAATCCTACAGTTCAGTTTTATGTGTTTTGTATTCGTGTACTCGAGTAAGTTACACTTTTGAGATCAAAAATATACTGATAATACTGATGAAACAAAGTAAAAATACTTATCTGCAACAATTACTTCTAGTTATATCTACAATATTATACATTATACACTATACACACTACATAATAAATAAATATAGGTACAATTTTTATACATGTAACGATTCTATCCTTGAAAAATAAAAAATGAAAAAATGAGACATTTTAAGACAAAGACACAGGTCACGGGTTTTGTTTCTTTTTGTTTTTTTGTTTCATGTTGTAAAGTGTAAATTGTAGTAATAATTGTAAATCCGCAGTCGTATTTAAATATCGTAGATGTTTTTTAGTAGTTAAATAATTTTCAGTGAATTTCACCCTCTTTCTTAAACAAAACGAGGTTCTTCTAGATGAAAGTGTGGGCTGGAGGTAGTATTTCCTGTAGCAGCGGATTCTATAAAAGTAATTATTGGAGCGGATCTAAATCTATTTTGTGTGTTACAAACAGTCGTAGTACATTGACTCCCATTCCTCTTCAACTCCTTAATTATACTAGCTTTGCACTCTTGAAGGATATTGGAACAACTAACATATCTACCAGACTTGTTATTCTGACCCTGAAAATTTAAAAATTATTTCATTCATTGCCAAACATAAAATTTTTCTCAAGCCTAACAAGTATTCATTATTCATATAGGTCCTTCAATACATTATATTTGAAAAATAACTTACCAATTTGGATTGATTATTACAGTCTGCAAGTAACCATGTTGTTGGTTTGTACACATTCGGGTTCAAATTTTCCACAACATTAATATTATTTTCCACATTATTACAACAGCCGATATTGGGACTCAAATTAGGGGACAGACTTTTATTTCCTTTATCTACAAGTCCAAAAAAAAACATATCATGTATCATGTATTACTGCATAGTTTTCCTTTAGCATATTAATACAATAGTAATTACAAGCTAAAAAGTTTAAGTACAGAAAAATTATATGTGTATAATTACCAGAATTTGCCAAATTGCAAACTGCAGTACAATTATTATTATTGGTCACGGAGCTTCCTAAATCATTTAGTTGATAATCTGGAGGGGGGACGTTGAGTGGGATGTTAATGTTTAGATTTCTACTTGGCTTTGGAACTTCTCCAGTCAACCAATAAGTCCGCATTTCACCTTTTCCCTATAGATGTTCAAATCAGTCAATCCGTTTCGTTATAAAAAAATTTCAACATAATTTTAGATAGTGAGAAATGGTGCAAAATAGGCTCAGATTTTTTAGATATTATTACCTTTATTGGTATAATTCCACGTTCCGCCTATAAAAATAAGAAAAGAAAAATATCCAGTTATCAAACGTATCTCTGAAAAAATGTTCACAATATCAATTATTATCAAAAGCTCAATGTAATTAAAATTCATACCACGTGATAACCGCCGAGTATTTCCAGTAAATTTTTGGTAACACCGGAAATATGGATCCGTAATGCTTCTCCACTGGACTCCATCCGAGACGCAGTATTCACAGTGTCTCCAAAGAGACAATATCGGGGCATTTTTAAACCAACGACACCCGCGACGACTGGACCGGAATGTATCCCAATTCGTAACTTCAGCCTGTGAAGAAGAAAACCAGACAATTAGCATTATAAAATTTGCATTACATGTACAATGTACATTATGTTTTTGCAAGAATTGTGATAATATTTACCTTTCATTTGGTCTATGACGGATCTCAAAATTTTGAATTTTATCCAAAAGGTCGAGAGCCATGGAAGCAATTTCACCTGCATGCTGATTTTCATTTCTCAGAGGAAGGCCGCTAACCTATATTTTTAAAATCATTAAACAATCAATCGCCGTACTTTTGTCCCCATTTGTAATATTTATTCATACGTTCACTTTGAAACAAGACAAGAAACGGATAGCTTACCACCATGTACGCGTCTCCTATCGTCTCCACTGTACAAAAAGAAACAAGAACAATTATGATTAATTTACTTTTGGGGAAAAAGCAGCAAATTTAAAACTCAAAAGTCAAAAATATTCGTTACCTTTATAAACATCATAGTTGGAGATGATACTATCGAAATACGTGTACAAATCATTTAGCAGTTCAACAACCTACAGAAAGTAAGAAAGAAATGCGAGTGTTTAAATACATAGCTTCACCTTAAATCACATATTCACAAGAGTATTTCAGTATTTCTGTGTATATAAATCGTATTTGGATTTTAACCTGCATTGGAGTAGAAAGTGCTGAGAGGGTAGTGAAACCCACAATATCACTGTAAATTAAAACATTAATAATTTTATTTACAAGGCCTTTTTATTTTTTATACGAAAAGAAAGATATTCATGTCTTTAAAATTTAAACGTCAACAATGTGTTCTGTGAGAGACTCACCTGAAATAAATTGTTACTGAATCAAAGCTTTCTGCAATGACTTGAGTACTGAAAAAGGAGTATAGACAATCATTTTAATATTGATTACGCTTGCTATTTGAAGATACATAATACATTTTTAGAATAGGATGAGATATTTTTTTGTGTACAGCAGACAAAAAAATGTGTAATTACCTTTCTGTTTGTTTTTCCTTCAGACTTTCGGCCACAGATCTAAACAAGGCAAATAATATACAGAATTGAATTTTTTGAGTAAACTACTGAATACAGATGTGAAAAAAGGCAGAATGGATTTGAATTTAAATGAATGAATTATCGGAAGTCAAATTACTTGGGAAGCATTCGATGTAGCAAAGCATCAGTTTTCTTCTTTTCTTCCATCAACTGATTAGTTCTTTCTTGAACCAAATCCTCAAGATTACACGCATATTTCTCCATAATGGACAACATATTGTCAAATATATTTGGTTTTCTAAAATTTAAAAGACAGATCCAATTTTGAAAATTACATACGCAATAATAAATATTACAAATGGTAGTAATAAAATCTAAATGGATTAAGACTTACAAGCCTGCCTGCATTTCCTTCAGACGAACGCGAATGAATCTGAAATCAGGGCGTGCCTCTACAAAAAATATTATTTTATTAATATAATTAGTTTATTTTAAAATCAAAGGTTCATATAGTTATTATTCAAGAGAGTTAAAATAAGTAATAAAATATGTATATTTAATTCATTTTATACCTGGTTCTTCCTCCCAACAACCTTCAAAAATGACAAATTAGTAAATAATTAGTATAATCAATAATCATGGAAAATGCTTGAAAAATACTAAAAAAGGAACTAATATGATTATTTATGACTTACTTTTAAGACATTTCAAAATGGTTTCACCGCAGTCTAAATGTAAAGTTTCAGGTCGAAGATAATGACCTCCATTTAATTCTGGATGGACGACTCTTTCAATAATTTCTGCTGTTGACAACTGTGTTTTTCCCCATGGTCCAAGTCTGCCAATCATTTCATAGAGGACGATCCCAAAACTGTACACATCTCCCTTTTGAGATCCCCGGGCTGGTGCGTCTGGACCGGCTCTCAGTAATTCAGGAGCTCTCCATAACAATTTCTGTTGTTCTCTTTCCAAATCCCCACGTATCTCTTGTCCAGCTAAAAACAACAACAAGAAACACAAATGTTTTAGAATTTTACTAACCTACTTCTCCTCCTAATTAGAAAAAACAAGAGCCCTCATAGATTTTAATTTGAAACATGAAAGAAAAAACGTTAATTTTGACTACCTTTGAATTCATGAAGACCAAAATCAGCAATTTGGAGTACCCAACGAGAATCCACTAGACAATTAGAGGATTTTAAATTTCCATGTGAAATGATTTCACTGTCGTGTAGGTAAATCATTCCCTGTACAGACACAAAAAATATGTTAGAGAGGACAAAAAACATGGAGAATGGAGACCGCAGACTAAAACATCATTTCTATTTTATATGTAAAAATTGTTTCTCTTTTTGTAATAAATAGCTTTTAGCAATTTGCATTCTAATTAGCAACGTTTTTACCAAGTACAAGTCTGTCTTTTTCTGTTTTCTATATACACACACAAATGTTTTGAATTTCGAATGGAAATAGAGGAACTTGAGACTTCAAAAGATAAAATGGGTCATCTGCATAAAATTTGTAGCTCAGAACTAAGAACTGCATTCAAATTAATCCCAAATGTACAGTGCACGAGATTCAAGTAGTAAATTGAATACACCGCTTGCTTTCACTTGTACAAGAGCTGACTAGTTTTGTGTGTCAAGTTTTATAATGAGCAAAGGGATTGGGATTTTTGTACTTTGTGTAATGAAACGCAAGTTTACATCCAAATGATTTTTCAAGTTTTACTTGAAACAAGAGACAAGAAAAGTAAAAAGTCTTTCAAGTTTCAAGTAGCTTGTTTTCGGGGTTCAAATCCCAAGTGAGTGAAAGCATGCATAAATGTTTGTCTGAGAGAAATAGACTAAAAGTAAAAGGAGAATCAAAAAAACTCAAGCTCAGCCGAAATATGCATGTATATTTACAATCTAGAGTCTAGAATCTAGATTCTAGATTGTAGACCATTGAACTTTGTGCCATTTTCAATTTGTAAACACAAGAAAGTGTAAGTTTTCCATTTTCAGAGAATTTTTGCTAAAATAACTACGTTTTCAATAAATGTTAAATCTTAAATACGTTTGAATAAGTTCAATATTTTTTCAGCTAATTTTTTGTTCAAAAAATTATAGTTGTGTTAACGAGCTTGCGTACTACAGAAGTACTTTTGGAATAAGATGTTGTATTTAATATTTGATGTTAAAAAATTTGGCCAATAAGAAAAAGCTTGACATTTTTTCAAGTTTGCCTACAGACTAAAATTTTTGTTTCAGGTTTTGAAACAAGTGCATACACATGATTTCACATATATCATAGTATGATTGTTTACTGTCTGCGACGTTTGTTTGCTGACGAAAATAATTTTAATGAGCTAGTAAACTTGAAATTTATTGACTAGTCCTAGCAATCCAATCATTGTATTACACTGCTGTCTTCTGTACTTTGTGCTTCGTACAATATACACCAAACTGCAAATAGTAGTAGGTTGAAAAGATTGGAAATTGGAAATGCCAAAGAAAGATGGTAAGCGGAAGTATTTTCTATTTTCCTGATGCCTGAAGAAGGAATACAGACTACGAAAGGTTTTTTCACTTACTTTTATCAAGTCTGCAACCAACGAGGCCAGGAACATATTGTCTAGGTGTAGGTCCTCATTTTGAAGTACATCCTCGAGGCTACCACGTGCCGAGTAGGCTGTCAGAATGCAAATATTCCCGTGCTCAACAGAAGCCCCAATAAATGGGATGATGTTCTCATGTCGAAATTCCCGAATCTAACAACAAGCAGATGCATGGAATTATACAGTAGTCATTTAAAATTAAAACTTTACAGTAGTGTCTATTAGCCTTTAGGACACTTTACATTAAGTGATGTGTAAAAATCACTAAATCCACAATCAAGAGTCAGGAGTCAAGAGTACAAAGTATAGAAAAGAGAAAAAAGATCTACATACCTGCTTCAGCTCCTTTTGAATGTTTCGAGTGAGGTCAATCGACCGCTTGTAAATCGGTTTAATGGCCACAACCATTCCTACACAAAAAATGTAGCCACTCGTATTTTATTTAATGCAGATTGCATGTATAAGAAATATTATGATATAAAGTAATACTGTATAAAATGTAATGCGTTTCATTTAAAAACATGACATGCATTTGTAGATTGTCTTTTTCCGAGAGATCATTTACCTTTATAAAATCCAATTCTAGTGTAAGCCTTTTTGCAGGCGAGTTCCAATGGTACATCTGTATCCACAGCTGTTCCCAACAATTGTCGACAAAGTGCAACCTGGTGAAAGTATTATAATATTTAGTTGTATTACAGTGAGATTCAAGATTCAAGTTCAAAAACCCCTTGAAAATGTACATGATGCAGAAAGTACATCTTTTTTAAAAAATTTCATCAGTACTAAACACTAAACACTTGACAACTTAAAATTAGAATAACTTACAGTGCTTTTTGTTCCCTCCATCAGTGGCGGACCTCCATGACCAAAGGAAGACGGGATGATGACAACTTCTCTCATGTCTATTTTCCATAATAAACACGCCAGCTTCTGCTCGTAGCGGTAGTGCCTGAATAATATAAATACAATTTGAAATTTAAAACAAGGTTCAACAGAGAGGTTCAAGAAATTCTATTTTTCACTGTTCTTTTGTCTAGTATCTTTTGAATTTCGTTACGAATTTTCAACCAGATTGTTTTCTATACATTCTTTAACCTTGAAAATTTTATTAAAATAATATGAAAAAATGTAAATCCTATAATATGATGTATTTTTCCCATTTTCCTTTGTTCTTTGTCTACACATAATGGAAACACGAGAGTTGAATTAGTTTTTCTACTCCATTGCACAAAAATTACAAGTTACGTAATAATGCCGCCTTCTGGTTTCTGGTTTCTGTTAGGGTTTATACCAGCTGCAATATGAGATATTTTGCTACTATACTATCTACACTCTATACGAGATTTTGAAGAGAATTTTCCATTTTCCATTAGCCAAATGTCAAATTTTTTTTTACTATAACCATTGATGAAATTCATGATTATGAAACGATATGACATTTTTACAATGAAAGAAATGATGCGGATATTTTCTTATTTCATCTATTCTTTTTATTTTTATTCAAGATTGAGGATTTGGGATTTGGGATATTTAGGGTTTCCACTTTCCCCATTTTCCTCCAGAAAAACAGCCAAATCAATGTTGAACAATGAACATTATTCCATAGTATATAAAATAACTAGCAAAAAAACTAACCAGCGAGACTTTAGACTATGAGGCTAAAAACTAACTGAATCCTGAATGAAGAGCACTATACTCTATTTCAATGAGCTATGTGCATATGTACATGAACTTTCTCCGTCTCATTGCTTTCATCTTTCATCATAATGTCTAGAATCTAGAACAAAAATGCTTGTACAATCAACTTGTAAACTTCATCTCATTTATAGAGCTCAGTCTCAGGCCTGATACTTAAAAATTTACGATGCACAGAAAAAGTATGTGTATCAAACATCACGCATCCCACATCACACATAATACATCATACTGTTTTCGGATTTCGAATTCGGTCTCGGATAATCTACAGAGTAAAAGTAAAGAATAAAGATAAGAAGAAGGAAGTTGAAGGGATGGCGTTAAACTTGACTTTGTCAAGTCAGACTTGGACAAACGAGAGAAAGTTCAGCTGCTCTGTCTTCTGTCTTTTCTGTGTTCTGTGTTGAATTTTATTCTATTTCTATTATTACAACTTTTCCTCATAATACATCCGACAGACTGGAAACAAACTGGAAAGAAACAAATGAGTGCGGGTGAATGCCCGAGTAGAAAAAACAGAGTGCTACCAACCACCAACCACCAACCACCAACCACCAACTACCAACTACCACAACCTAAACAATGGCAAATGGCTTTTTGCTCTTCTCGCGTACATTCATCCTTCATATTTCATAAGGCAGACTAATGTATTAGGTATTGTGTAGAAGTGTAGAAGGTATCATTCCGCTTTCCATAAACTCTAGTGTTTAATATTTATTTACAGTAAGAAGTACCTCATGTCTCATGTCTCATATCTCATCCCTCATCCAGCTTGAACGTTGAATGTTGAATGTGTGATGTGTGGTGGAAAATGTAAACACTGCACATCTACAATCTACACTCGGCACGTTCAACATTCAAGTTGAAGATGGAAAGCTGTAACGCTCAAGGATGGAGAAAAGTGCAAAATGATATCCTCTTACATCAATCTGTTTCTTTTTATGGTCATATTTAGTTGTGTGCAGTGTGCAGTAGGTAGGATGACAGAAGAAGAATTAAAATGATAGATTAGACTGAAAAAACACAAGGCAAAAGAGTACTCATGCAGTTGTTTCTATTTGTATAATCTCCATTCACCATTTTTTGTAGATGAATAAGTATTATAGTATTACTCTATTATAAGTACGTTGCCCCTTGCAGTTTCCAGTTGTTTTTTTCTGAATTATGGATATTTCTGAATGAAACGCGAAACTCTACAGTAATGTTCAAAGTGTTTTCTTACTTCTATACAAAAGGAAAAAAACTATTCAAATGTGTAATAACTGTCTGCCGTCTCGCGTCTGCTGCCTGTCTGTGAGATCCGAAATTCGAGAGGATCTCTTGGATACTTTTTGATATTCGATATTCAATATTTACGAATAGAAGTATAGTATTTTTTTTTAGATGTTTCAAAAAAATCATCTTACTTTGAAAAGGCAATGATGGCAATGACCGTCATGATGCTAAAGATGGATAGACCAAATATTGTCTTCCACTCTGGTTTATACACACAATGTTCTCCTTTAAATCCACAATCCGGCTCAGCCTTTGGAGGCTTTCCGTTAATCCATTGAATCTGTCGGGACTCGTTTATGAAGCTAAATTTCTGGAGGAGGAAAACAAGAATGCAAAAATTATTAGTATTTTCATTTTATTTGAAACAAATTAACAATTAAA
>JABASP010000951.1:0-37131 GCA_019776565.1 Sminthurinus signatus | reverse complement strand
TCAATCGTCAGAAAAATCATCGGC
The DNA here is from genome assembly GCA_019776565.1 of Sminthurinus signatus. NCBI lineage: Eukaryota > Metazoa > Arthropoda > Collembola > Symphypleona > Katiannidae > Sminthurinus > Sminthurinus signatus. The sequence continues at coordinate 37,107 of JABASP010000951.1, read as the reverse complement.
ACATTTGTTAAAGTCAGAAACATGCCGTCAGAATAGGACTCGTCAGAAGGACCAGTCGTCACAACATCCGGCTCGGTTCAACTGTCACGTCAGAATATCCGTGACGGCAGAAGCTCAACGTCAGAAAAAATTCGTCAGAATATCCGTGACGGCAGAAACTCCGAATACCATGGCTGCATCTGATGGGCAATGGGCAGACAGTAAAGTAGGCAGTAGAGAATAACTTGAGACTGACATGGTGACTTTTCTATCCATTTTCCTTGGAATTCTTGTAATATGCTTCTTCCTGACATTCAGTCACAATAATAATAGTAATATCCACAATACCCACGACCCACGATATAGTCTCCTTTATCTTGACTTTATCCTATCAAAAACAAGGGACAAATTATGTTGTACATATTGTGAATGGTTATTATAACTGCTTATCTTTGGAGACTGAACTTGAGAGGAAAGTGACAATTCCAGTTCTTCAATTGTATGTTGTATTTTCCCATCTTTCTCTCTTTCTGTTCCAAATGAGAATCCTTTGCACCACCACCATGCAAAGTTCACATAATGAGTTCAAAGGTCATTTTGTCAATAATTGTTAAAGGTAAAAGGTAAAGCCGGTGCATTGTACCTGCGTATTTATCCGCCTTCAATTTTCATTTATATGGAAGAATTAGGTCCACGCTTCTCTTTTCATACATAGTATGATGTATTTTGCATGTATTGTATTTTCCTCAGCATTGTATTCTATATTACTATTTCCTATACCTTCAAAGACATTTTTGTGATTCTCTCCTCTCGTTTTCTATTTCCTTGTCCTCTTTTACTCTGTGTTTTATATAGAATAAACAAAATAGATTAATAAAATCGAGTTAGACTGAGAAATTGAGAGACAAGGAAAAAGAGTAGTTAATTAGAGTAGTATATTTTGTATAGTTGTATAGTTGTATAGACGTACACCTTTGAGCCTGAAACATCAATCATAAGTATGTATGTATGTATTTGGAATTTGGAATGTTGAGGTGCAAATGACTCAGAGTATTTTACTTGCTTTTAAGTTATGAAAGCGTTGTCTTCACAGTATAGAATATATAATATAGAGACATACGGTCTATATAGTTTGTTTTGCTGATATGTTTACGTTTATGTAGTATATTCAATGCTGATGCCCTTTGTAAATTGAAGATGAAACGAGTCAAATATCCTTAATCCAAACGGATATAATAATACAGGATGCAGTACACACACACACACACAGGCGTATGATGTGAGTCGTTTAATTAGAAACTATTCATTACCTTAACAGATAGCTATACAGTGTACACGGTGCACAGTTGTTCTACATTATAGAGTATAGAGTATAGTAAAAGCTATCCATATTATTCGTTTCATGTGAAATCCAAGGTGAATCCTGGAATTATTTTCACATGTTGAAAGTTGGAATGCTAATACAAAAATAATAAAAGTTGAAAGGGCACAAGACGATTTGTACGTTGTAAGAGGTGAGAGATGAGAGAGTATAATTCCAGGATGAAGATCATCAGGATCAGATGGAGTATCTACAATCTGGAATCTAGAATCTACTCGTACATTCTACATCCATATTATACTAATAAATTATGTGTATTATGTATTATGTGTTATGAACAGGATATTTCATATTAATGAATAAATGAATGAGAATGGGGTAGGAATAAAATTAAAAAGCAATTTCAATTCAAAATCCAAAGGAATATTTAATGTTTGTATTTTGCACAAGGTACGAGGTCTACTGCTGTCAATTACTTTTGATATTTGATGTATGTTTTATGTTATCCTCCTTTTTCCTATTTGCTCCAGGCTCCAGGAAGATAAACAGACAGAGAGACAGACAGACAGATAGATAGATAGACAGACACAAGGCACAAGGCAAACTCATTTTCCAAAGTCCAAAGTACTTAATATCTCACAGTTCATATTTGTATATATGTCATAGGTACTTATGATACATGATGGAGGTGAGCAGTGAGCAGTCATCATCTTTATTCTGAACTACAGATACTACTCATGATGATGATGATAATAATTAATTTGAAAATGTATAGAGAAATTTAATGTTCCACATTTCTCACTGCTCTCTCACTGTATACTGACTCACCAACTAATTATTACTCCTACATCACATATTTTACTCCTGGTTACTGGTTACTTTTACTGGGCATACTGTTTTAACAGTACTCAATCCGAACTTGTGATGTATAAGCTTGTGTATGTAACATTATGTATAATATGCAGAAGCAAAAGTGCCCAGCTCTTCATCATCATCATGACAGCTTATTTGAAGTATTTTCCTCCAAAATATAAGCCTATAGCTTAAACTTTAAATGCTAAATACTAAATACCCATCTTTATACAAATAAAGTTCCATTCCTGATACATGCATAATATAATATAATATAATATACAGAACATGGGCCAACAACCAACACACAAATATCCTACTTCATATGAGTTATATGAGGATATTTGAATGTGAACTTAAATGAAATTAAATGGAATCGAGTGGAAAGGTTGTAAGTTGGGAAATGGAAAATGAGGAATATTTCAAAGTTGGAGGATGAGAGAAGATTCTTTCATGTCCTGACACTCTACATTAAATACAGTACTCTACATTATACACAGATATATTGTACACTCAATACTCAATACTCATCAACTACTTATGACTTGTAACTTGTAGTTTGTAGTGATATGGAAATGATGCATGTTGTTGTTGCATGAGAAAGGAGAAGGATTGAAACCAGAATTAAGCTGTCGCTCTCTCTCTTTCTATATATATTTATCCTGTGTACCGCAAAATTCAAAATCTGTGTACTGTTTACAGCTGGAAATTTCCAATGATGATGTATCAAAGTGGATAACTGCATAAATAAATAAGTAAATAAATAAATGAATGACAATAGACAATAGGCATTCTGTCCGCAGTCATACTAAACATTATACATTATACACACATGAATTCTTGAGGGTTGGTGAAAACAAAACAACATGAATGAGTTGGCTTCATGTACTTGTGTGTGCTCTCTGTAACTTTCCATGTACTTTCTCCACATGTACAAAATTTATATTGTATATTGTTCACTGCAGTATGATGCTGATTCGGGTTTAGATTCTGTATAGGATGTGAAATGTGGTTAAGTAGTAGGTTCTCAAAATACAGTTGACTGTTCCATGTTCCATGTTCAATGTCTCCACATCCACAATGAACAATGTACAATATGTGTATTATATTTAGCCCCTCGTGCATTGTGCATTGCCATTGTGAATAAATTTTGGACACGTCTTGTTCAATGCTGTACAGTGTAGAATTTAGAAGGTTTTGTTTGCATCTTTCCTCAAACACACACACACACACACACACATGAAGCCAAGTTGAACTACACTCTACACACATTGTAATTGTATAGCCGTGATGACAAAAGTGGTTTTCAATTTGACAGAGTTTTCTCTTTCACAGAGCTTTCTCTCCCCCTGGAATTAAGTTGTCACTCTTCCATTTCCCTTGGAAACGTGCTAAACTGCCAGTCATCTGTTTCCTATAGATAAAAGATAACACCGCTCTTCACTCGCACGTACTTAGTACGTATTCGATTCTCCATGTTCCCTGTTCCCTGTTCAACGTTACATACTCCATACTTGGTTTTCTTCCCTCACTCACCAACTCTTTTCTCTTCTCACTAGAACTAGAACTAGAAAACCCACTGTTCGCTGTTCACTGTTTCATGGAATATTCAACATGGCAAGAGCTGTGAGCTCCTTTTGGTTTGCTTTTCAATATCTCACATGTAATTTCCACCCATTTTATAACCCTGGTTGTTGATGGTGATACTTGATATAGATATTGATATTTTACTTGTGAGTTACGTCTTACATCTTACATCTTACATCTAGGGTCTAGGATGTAGGATCTAGGCTAAACGGTAAACGGTATGATGTATTACTTATTTTACATGTGATTAGATCAAAAAGAAATTACAACAAGTCATGTACATGTACTTACAACGTACAGTTTAGTCTAGAAAATAGAATGTACAATGTATCATGATCAAAGGCCAAAGACCAAAAAGCCTTGAAATATCTAACAAACAAGTAAGAAGTTGGAGTGATTTCATCATGAGTTATAAGCTATAACCTATAACTCACATTTCAAATTTCTAAAAACTAAAAAGCTTTACATCTTGAATCTTGAGTTTTGAATCTGGAAGTCACGATCCTTTGTAAAAATTATTTTGAAATTGGAATTGTAGATGAGAGGCCATAATATATAATAATATGTAACGAGATAAGGATACCGAGTAACGAGTAAGGAGTGTGTGAGTTTGTTAGGACACCAGACCAGATGTATAATGTATACACATGTTCAATAATGTGTTGGTTGGATCTGGGATCTTGAATGAAATGAGAAAATATTAATATTAATATTGGTCCGTGAGCATTGAGAATAGGTTAACGAGTGTACAGTGTACAATGTACATACTACATACAGACTGCAGACATATATAGATGTAAATGTGTGCAAGTGATAAATTAAGATAGGCGAGAATTGGAGATAACATAAAACACGTATCCACAATCCACACTCTATACTAACAACTACTTTTTTTTTCTTTTTCCTCTTAGAAAAATGAAATCAAGTACATAGTACAGAGTGCAGTGCGGTGGTAAAAAGTAAAAAGGCACAAGCATTTACAATCTACAATTTACAATTTACATGCACACGTTATTTTTACCAGGGTGTGAGAAATGAGGAATGAGGAATCAGCATAATATATGCAAAGTATACGGGGGAAACAGTCAGAGAAATGTTAGAGTTCATATTCATGTTGAACGTCTATCCTCTATCCTCTACCGTCTAAAGGCTCAATTCACACACTACCTTTGTACTTTGTACAGATATATAGATGCACATGCCGCATGCCGCATGTGTATAACTATAACTACTAACTGTATACTGTATGCTGTATGCCTGAATTTCGGATTTGGGATGTCGGTTAGCTGCCTCCCGTCCGACTTTCTATTTTCTGTGAAAGGAAGAAGAATCCCAAATTCATCCATCCATCCATGCAGACATACTTACATACATGGGTCTCATATCATATACCATATACCATATATGTTTACTAGATGTACTTCGTGTGCAATGTACAAGGTACAGTATACGGCTTAGAATGGAGAGTAGAGAGTAGCCTCTGAGGTAGTCACTTAGTATACACATGAAAGAGGGGGATTTTGAGTGAGATGAGATGAACTATCTCGTTCGTTCCACAGACTCCCGTGAAACTACTTTCTATCTTTTTCTTTCTCCTTTTTCCTTTCTACTTTCTCCTTTCACTTCATCCCAATCAATGCCGTGTTGCCAAAATCAAACCTGTTTCAGAAATACATCCATCTATGTACGTTGTAACGTTGTACATTATACACTGTTCGGTGTACAGTGTGTGAGTTAAGTCGGAAACTATACAAAATCTACAAATACATTTAGAAACCTAGACGTTTGTTTGATACAACCTTAAACGTGTAAAAGAACTTGCCACGACTGAAAAAGAATCTAGAATCCTCAGTCCGCAGCCTACAAAACCTTGAGACTTGAGACTCGAGACGGTACTGGAACTAGAGCTGGAAGTGGAACAAAAACTAAAACTATAGTATTGGAAATGATAACCTTCCTACCTGGAAAAAGTTTTTTCCTTCCTCCAAACTTGATACTACAACAAACTATGCATAGACACTAGATACATGCAATGCAATGGGCACATGTGTTACGTCTGACGGCTTACTGTATGTTGTAGGTGGTACGTGCTAAATGGTAAATGCAAAAGGATACAGCAGACTGAAAAGAGAGTACATGTATGATTTTTGCTCGCTTTTCCTACATAAAAACCAAACTACTCTTTTTTTACTCCTTTCTCCTCATGTTTTACACTCCTGCATCTCGATTAGACGAATGTGTGAAGAGATATATAACACATTTATGTATATAGTATATAGAATATATACATTATACATTATGTAAAAGTAGGAAGTGGTGTGTGTATTTATACAAGTATTTGTGAATAGTTGATTTCCTGCCAAATGCCAAATATGTATAAAATGTAAAAGAGTAGAGGGAAGCAAAAATAAAGCACACCAACACCAACGCCAACACCAGCACCGTGTAAGATGTAAGATGTATGTAGTTACAATTTCAATTCAGCTCCAAATCCAACTTCCAAATTCCAAACCCAAACTCAAACTCAATCCCAAACCGATCGTATATATGTACTTTATTTACTACTTGCCATTTTGTCTAACCTATTCAAGTGAGTCTAGTTTATCCTAGTCAAAAGATTCAAGTGGTGCTGTATTTACATGAGATTTCACACACAACCAACAACCAACTTTTGCTTTAAATCAGAGCTCTTTTCTTATTTTTTCCTCTCATACCTTTTTCTAGCACGGCACATGATAGAAAAACATGTTATTTTTCATTCCATTTCTGGGACTCTTGTTTTTGTCTTTGTCTGTATTACATCTGTATTTGACTTAAATATCTCGTATCTCGTATTTTGTATTCCATTGCCATTGTATACTTAGGACTTAGATTGGATTGGATTGGATTGCATTGCACTTGCTTTCAATTTACACAACCTCTTGCGTACCTGGAATTCTAGAACTGTAGAATTCTGGAATTCCGGAGACTGGAGACTGAAGATATCACACTAACCTTTTTCTTTCTCAATATTGATTATAAAGTTGAGCTGTGAGAAATGGTAAAGCTTTTTGTTTTTCTGTCTGAGCTCTGAGCTTTCCTGTCCTGTCCCTCGTCTCGGGTTGAAGAGGAATATCTGTAAAGATAATAAGACACATGTATGCATCTCTCAGAGAGAGTCTGTGTAATAATATTTTATAGTCGTAACATTGTGCATGTATTTATATTTTATATTATGATATCTATATGATATGATATTTGATATTGTGTATTGTGTATTTTGTATTTTGTGTTTCAAGTTGTTATGTAAACAACACCGGCTGAACACAAGGGATTGAAAGATAGAAAGTAGAAAATAGAAAGTTGGAAAAAGGTGCATGTTCATGAATATTATCAGATATCAGTATTACATGGATAGAGTATGCAATATATAATATTATCTATTCGTACATGGTTTGTGAGGGCAATGTGAAATTTCCTGTTGTCAGGTTTCTGGTTTCCTTTTCTTTTTTTCTTTTTTTTTTGAGTTTTCATCTTTTACTGAGTACCGAGTACCGAGTGATCGATCGTGCTGAAATATGAAATACCTCTATTTTTATTATTATTTTCCAACATAAATGGTATACAAAATACAAGATATGAATTCAAAATCTACAATGTACAAGGTACAATGGACTGTGGAGTGTGGAGTATGGAGAAAATGGAATGTGAAAATGCAAGTGTGGCGGATTACGAGAACACGTACACGCTACACTAGACACTAGATACTGTCACCTTGTACCTTGTCATGAACTATTATTATCTACACAAAGATATAGGAGATTCCAAACTCCCAACCCATGTGTATATCTATAACATAATCTATATATTTACACCAGTGCCAGTGTACAATAAATATACCCAATATCCATAAAATCCCCCAAGGTAGTTGTTGCAGAAGAAAAGAAGAAGAAGAAGAAGAAGAAGAAAAAAGAGGAAAAAAGAAATGTCCATTTTAGTATTTTCTAGGAAGGATTTGGAATTCTGGTTCGGATTTGGATTTGGATTTAGACACATTCAATTCAATTCAATTTAATTTGGTTCAATTCAGTTCCATTTTGTTCCATTCAATGTTCAGTACAGTACAAGCTGAGCCAATAATTCTCTTGGCAATTTACGATAAATGATAAGTCATTTTATTCTTTGCAATTTCAAACCCTTTTCACCTGTACCTTTTTTGACCATCTAGAATTTGGAATTTGGAATCTGGAATCTAGAATCTAAAGTCTCAAGTTTTCCAGCTCACTAAACCATGTAAATGATGCATTCCAAATTCCAAATTACAAGTTTCAAGATGGAAATCCTCAGCGTATTATTAGTTTGAAAGAATCGATAGTCGATACAATTTTGATTTTTACAATTGAATATTTTAGGTGAATTTCATGTTCAAAATTCAAAAGTTTAAAGATTTTACGAATTGATATGCTTGCAGCGGATAAATAATGATAATTTATTTTATTTTTTTATGCTGGATAGTCATTTTTAAACGAATGTGGTAATTTCGCCTTGATCTTTCTCAATCTCAAGTCTATATACGATATACCATATTCCATATTATTATTATTTGCAGTCCTCCGAATGATCAGCACACTCACTAACATTTAATCACGGAGAATCATTTGTCATTTCTGCTTCAGAGAGCAACCAAGCGAAGGATGATGATGATGATGATGACGGTGATGTGGAGATAGGAAGTAAACGGGCGAAAGAGCATCGGGAATCGAGGAATAGCTAGTGAACTTGATTCATACTTATACACAGTATAGACTATAGACTGTAGACTCTCTGCTTTTAGCTACACACTACACATTTATACATGTTCTTCCTTCATCTCCAAAAGGAGTAATATTATATAATATATAATATATTAGAAACGTTAGAAAGTTGGATATTATCATTATACAAAATTAGTGATGGAGCTTTTGTTATTCAATATGTAATATACATATTATATATAAGCACAAAAATATCAAATATCAACTATACACATATTATGTATTATGTAGTACAGATATTGACTGCTTTTTCTTTTCTCTCTCTTTATTTCTTTCTGTGGCTGCTACACTGTTTGGAATTCTAAAGATTGAGAAAGCACGAGAAAAAAAAAAGAAATGAGGGTTCGCAAGACGAAGCATTGACTATTGACTATTAAGTCAGTGTGTACAGTGTACAGTGTAGATTGTAGAGTGTAGAATGTGGAGAAAGTAAGTCAAATAAACAAAGAGAGAGAGAGAGACAAGAAAAACGAAAGATTTGAAAGTAAAATGAATAATGGTTTAGAAGTTAGAAGTCAGAGGCATAATATACGTTCACATTCCGTATTCCGTATTCCGTGCTCAGTGCTCATCCTTCTTCATTCTTTCTCTATCTTCCTTGTGTATGTACATCGCACATTCTACATTCTACGAAGAGGAAGACGAAGACGAAGGAGCAGATAAAGATAATATTAGTATAGCGTACACAAATTATGATTCTCCTTGACTGATTTTCTCTCTCCGTCTCTCTACTCTCTACAGAATCGGTAAAAAATGTGTGTACTCTGTACACATCTCTGCAATCTGCATACGGAGGAGAAAACTCGTGTAAACTGTCATGCTGTGGAATCAAGTTCTATTCTCTTCTTTCTTTTGTGATTCCAGATTCCGGAGTCTGGGCTTTAGTTAACCCACAAAACGACAAAAAAAAACTCCTCCGTTCCCCTTCTCTGCTATCTTCAGTCTTCAGTGTATTATACAGTAGATAGTAGATAGTACCAGCAAAATTCTCTTGGTGTATTCTGTATTCTGAATAATGTTTATGAAAAAAAAGAGGCGTAATATTGATTAGGATTTTATTCATCATTGATCATGTTGTGGGGTCATGGTCTTGAGTCTTGAGCTCTTTTTTCTTGTCCAGGCAAATCATGTTTTCTTATTCCTTATTTCTTATTTCTTCTCATACGCATACTTATTACTTATACTCAATACTCATGCTCATTATTCTTCTCTTGTTATTGTTCTGCTCCAGAACAGCAGCAGTTTTCTCTGTGACTATATTATAGGTTATAGGAACTCGAAGAACTCAAATACCTACTGAAACTCAACTCAATTGTAGAAAGTAGAAAGTAAAAAGTAGAATTGTGAATGGGAAATGGAAAGTTCACCATTTATTCAAGGAATAAATGAATTCTCAATAACAATAATAATAATAATGTACAGAACAAAAAAATTGGTAGTCGGTTGTCGGTTGTCGGTAGTTGGTGCAGAACTAGAAGTAGAAGTAGGCAGAGTATTTATGTAAAAGTAGAAGGTAGAAGTAGACGGTGGCACTGTCTACTGTCTACTGACGGATGGTGATATATTGATTGAATTTACGTACCAAGTTCATTTTCACGTGAACATTATGCTGACAACTGACAACTCATATAATACATACAGAAATATATAGTATACCATTTACAGACAACTTGCATATATTTACTACATGTATTTGATTCCTTTTGTTTTTCTTTCTCTCCAAAACAGGTTTTCCTTCCGTGGGAGTTGAATTGTGTTCTTCCTGGAACCTGCAACCCAGAACTCAGAACCCAGAACTAAGCTAGATGACTAGAGACTAGAGACTAGAGATGGAAACTGGAAATCTGTGGAGCTGAAAATAAAAAAAAAGAAGCAAGATAGCTAAAGACATACAAGAGGGAAAAGGGGGAAAGCATTAATTAAAAAGTTGAATTGAAAAGATCTTGACGGGTCTTATAGAGAGAGCATAGAGTACTATTTCGTCATCTACATTCTACACTCTACACTCTACATGGTACGTCGTATTCTCAAGTGAAAGTTCCATACGTCAAATCAACAACAAGTGAAAGCACGCAAGTTGGAGACAGGACAAAAAAAAGTCAAGATAAGTCAAGTCAAGTCTAGTCACAAAAGTCAACATTCAAAAAAATCTATAGAAAAAAAAAGAAGAAAAAGTACCTTAGTACTTTTGTACCACCACTTCTATACTCCTCCTCCTCCTCCTCTACTCTACTGTAGTATCTAGTGTAGTGTTGTGTTAACTCTTGCTCATGTACATATTAGACAAGTGAACCAATTCCTCTTCCATTATATGATAGTAAATGATGAAAAATACAATACAAAAGGACATATAAATACATAGAGTGAGAGAGAACATACAACATAGATCCTTATGGATACTTTTGGATATATATAAAAATAAAACAAGAGTGAACTATCTGTGTTTTGTGTTCTGTGTAAATATAAATATATACCTGTAAAAGGTATACATTATACATACTCGGTGATAGAGTTTTGTTCTGTTTTAAAATTCAATGGGAGAGCCTGGAAGTAACAGTAGTAGTAGTGGTAGTGGTGGGGCCGAGGATGAAGGGGGTACAAGTCAAGGAACCTGCACCCCTAAATTTTCTACAGACGCTTTAGATCCCGCCGTTGTTGCGACTATGACAGCCGACGAATTAAAAAAATTCATTGACACGGGAAGGACGGGCAGGGTAAGGATTTTCTTATTTCTTTCTCTATACTCTATACATTATACAATGTGTATCTTATATATAAGCGTACTTTGTACTTTGTCCTGTGTAAACAGTAAGCAGTGAGTTAGAAGTTGGAAGTAAAATCTGTAGAACCTCTTGTTGTGTGCAAGATTTCTTGGTAAATTCGGTTGAGCAATCTCTCTGTCTCTCAGAAACGCCTCCTTCTGTCTCAACTTTCCTTTATGTTCCACTGTGTTGAAAAAACATTTCCCTTTTTTCATTAATACCGACAACTTTGATCTTGATCCTTAATGGGTGATGAGTTATTAAATAGTTTCTCGTCAGTCATGAATCTTGAATTTCAGGGGAAATTTCATTACATGCTTACTTTCTAGTTTCTAGCTATTAGCTATATTGGATAGGTATATCTTTAAATCCTCAATGAAGAAGGATCACGACGGCTAATTCATATTTTAAATGCCAGATGTGTTTTTGAAAGCCCCCTCTCCTGCTTTTTAGAATATTTGACTTAATTTCTTGTTTTCATTTTCCTTTGAAGTTGAAAGCCCTTTTTACAACAAACAACAAACAACGTGAATATTTAAAGATACATTTCTAAGTTCTCCACTACACATCCCAATTTTTCCATCCCATAAAAACTATAAACTATATTATGTGAGATATGAGAAGGTTATTAAATAGGAAATACTTAAAGTATTCATTATCATTTATGCAATATGCAATCTGTATTTCAAATTTTAATGTATTAATGAGCAATTAGCTATTCATCTCAAAAATTCTTTTTGATAATCTTCTAATTTATTATGCTAAAATTATATTACATTTCAGAATTTAAACCATTTGTTGTCATTTTTATTTTTATTTTTAATTTCCAGCGGAATGCCCTACCGGATGTGTCTAATCCTGAAGATGCATCGACTTCCGCAGGTATAATACAATTTTGTACTTACTGCACACAGTATACTGTCATATTTTTATTATTGAATTAAATTACAGAGAATTGTGATTGAAAATTGAAAACAATCATAGAATATTATATCATGTCCTTCATTTCCAAAATAATCACGAGTCTTGATATTTAGCTACATTCTACATATTATACTTACAATAACCCATAATCAAGGACGTAATTTCATGTGCTTCTTGTCAATTTTAATTTTTATAGCCGGTGTAGCGGAAGCTTTTGAGAGTTGCTCGTTACAAAGTGGTAAGGAAACATTTTTCTTCCTTTCAATTTAAATATATTCCAATTCAACTACCTGTAATAAATAATAAATAATCCAGTACTCTTCTTTCGAATTCAAAATTTATACTTTGATCAATATCAAAAATGAAAAGTTAAACATAGATACCAAAGAATATGGAGTACTAAATACAAAATATCATACCAGTAGAAACTACAAACATAGCATATTACAACAAGAAACAAGAAACTTGAGCTATTTTTATTTTATTTTTATTATTATTTCCTTGTGTTCCAATTTCCAATTCAAATCACCATTGATTCCTTTTGCACTCACTTCTCCTTTTCTACATTATTTATTTAAAAATATATAAATTTCTCATGAGCTCTCATGAGAAATATCACATGGAGAAGAATTCAACATACAAAAGGAGAAACAGAAAAGTGTTTTCATTTCTGGAAAATGTTTTTGTTGCTTTTCATTTCATTTCAGAACCTTCTAAGTTGTAACGTTATCCTCTATCATTAGATTTTGAGGGCATGTTATTATTGTGTATAGATGTATATATTTTATTAGCATCAGTATTTTACATAAGGGTCAGAAACTGTGGGTATTAGCCCATCTGGAGGCTTTGAGTCTTCCGTTTTCGGTATTATTATGTACATTGTACATATTAGGCAAGTACAAACGTAGCGTAGTATTAGTCATATTAGGGATAATTTATGTATATTAGACTCATTCTCTTGCATTCATGGGGTTTAAATGTAATATGTACGAGTTGTGTTTTGTATTTTGTATGAGTATGAACCAAGGAAATTGTGATTACACACTACATATTTACTACACACAGCTTGTTTTTCTGTTTTTCTTTCTCCTCCTCTTCCCGACTTTTGCAAAAGTAAAATTAATCCATGCAAACATAATGATGCTGTACCTAAGTTGTTTATCTGTTTTTGCTTCTTTTTCCTCTTTCCTCTTTCCCTCTTTCCTTATTCGTGTCTTGAGTCTTGAATTGAGTTTTGAGTTTTGAGTCGGGATATTTACATACCAGTTGTCTACTTACAAGCATCTACAATCTACAAGAATAATAAACGTGTATATTTTTTCATTTATCCCTACCCTACATCCTACATAACACATTTTAGTCTGTAGTTTGTAGTGAGAAAAGAGTGTACAAACTTTTCCACTCTTGATTTCCGACTTTCTAGCTTCAAAATACATGTACAAGCAAAAAAGCTAAAAAGTACATTACCGAGAAAAAGTAAAAATGAAAGAAGGAAAAAAAATACCAAGGTAAAAGTCAAAGTAAAGGAACAGGAGTATTTATATTGTATATAGATGTTATGTGTGAGTATTGAGTGTCTGCGTAGGCCGGAACACAGATGCTAATGGAATTTTTAGAGTAACCTCATTAAACAGTTGAAAACTTTTTCGATTTCTTCGAAAACCAAATAACAACATAAGAACAAGTCTATATTCTATATAGTCTATAAACTGTATATTATATATGCACAGAAGGATCAAGGATCAGTGATGAATGATGAAGTTTGTACTTTTGTATTTAGTTTTCAACATTCTGACAAGTATTAGAAATTTTAAAACTACACTTTTAACTGTGGGGTAAACAGTAAATATGTTGCATAATATATTAGAAGAGAATAGGTGGCTGAAAATTTTCATTCGAAAAAGTGGTTACAGGCGACATGAGTATATCTTAAAGTGTTTTTTAACTATTAATTAGAAAAAGAAAGGATCGTTTGTTTTAAAAAGAAGAAGTGCTGGAAATTGGAAACGAAACTTTATACATTTGTATTTGTATTTGTGGACACATCAACTTTTTCATATTGTTGTTTTTTTTTATTATTCCAATTTTAATTCTTGAAAAATTTAAGATTCAAGATGCTAATAATTGCTAATATTGCTGCATCAGTTAATATCAAAGTAAATACAAACTCAAAACTCAGACACTATACCGCGAGATTTGAAATAAAAGCACTGCAGTAGTAATAACAATTAAAAAAATGTCCTGTCGCATGTAGCCAATATAAAGACGTACTCTTTTTTGCTAATACTACCAGCAACCAGCATTCATGCTTGGAGCTTATTCACTATGCACTATTCACACTTGTGGTAACCAAAGATAATGAAATGAAAAGGGTAAGAGAACATGAAAAGAAAATCTTGGAGCCAGAAAGAATACATTAAAGATATAAAGTGGAACTGGAAGTGGGTGTAGATTGTAGACTGTAGGTTGTAGATGGTAGATGCAAATGTACATAAGTATAAAAGTAGTTGCGGTTGGCGAACAAAAATACCACAGACATGTAGATGGAAAGATAGAAAGATAGAACTGGTAGTTGGTAGTGCATAAGCAAATGTAAAATGTAAATGTCCCGGTAATGTAAGTGAAGGAGAAGATGGGAGATGGAGAATGGAGAAAAGTCTCAAAAGTGCAAGTTTCAAGTGGCACACTTTTGTACCAATTTTCCTTTCCCTCTGTCTCACTTTCCATCTCCTTCTCCTGCTCGTCATATCCTTCACTTCTTTTGTACGTACTGTAGACTGTAGAATGAGACTGGATTACCTACATTATTTTTTATTTTATATATCATATATGAGATATCTCATACACAGTCCTTTGTACTTTTTTCCCATGTAACATGTAACTACAATCTACAACGTTAATGTACAGAAAATAGAAGAAGCTAACTTATTTATGTACACAAAGCACACAATAGTTTTATGACAATTTTTTTTTCTCTCTTTCTGTTCCCATTTCAGATAAAGGACAATCTGATTCTGGCTCTGGATCCTGATGATCCTGATCTTGACAAAGTGAAGATGGCGATAGAGACGATAAAGACGATGAAGAAAGTGAAAGGGAAAGATGTAAATGTAGATGAAGATGAAAGTGAACATGAACATGAACGTGAACATGATGGTGGTCCGGGTGGGATGATGATGATGATGATGAAAATGTTGAAAATGAGAATGAAAATAATGGCACTGAGAGAAAAGAGACTGCTACCAATATATTCTTTATTTATTCAGTCGATCACCTCCTGTCTATTCCGTATCACGTCCTGACATCCCGACATCCCGGTCTCTGGAAAATAACATGACATCTCTCTACTCCTTCTCCATCCCTTCTCTCTCTCTCCCTACTCATTTAAATTCCTAACCATAATCCTTCCCTTGTTTATATTTTTGTAGACTCGAGTCTCTTGTCTCTTGTCTAGAATCGTAACACAGACAAGAACCAATACATGTGTAGACTTCCAATTCCAATTACAACGGGCATCTTACCAGTACATCATCATGCGTCATACTCAGTACATGCTAGTTATTTAAAGACAGCAGCGTGTAAACTCCCTCGTGTTTTCCACTGTTCAGTGTTCAGTGTTCAGCTGTTGGGCTAATTTTTATCAGACATCAGAAATGAGACATGTCCACACTTCAGTAGCTCCTATCTCCTATCCTATAAGCTCCTTTAAATCTGATATCCGACATCTTCTCATTTATCACAACCGTCCTTATTCCTTACGTTAAAAGTCATCCATCTTTTTCCTCTACTGTTTTAAGTGCCACACTCGAAGAAAGAAAGAAAGAATTGCAGGACAAGTACAACTTCAAATTACAAATGTACTAAAGGGATGATGGGACAAGAGACAAAGAAGAAGAAGAAGAAAATAAAGAATTAACAACTCTCAAGAGTATAAGAAATAAGAACCAATAATACCTTTTTCAGGGATAATTCAATTATTGAATGACGGAAAATCCTGTGATCTCAACACTCTAAATTCTAAACTCCAAACTCTACACTCTACAAATGTGAAGATCTCAATTCCAAGTATCCATTATCAACTATACAGCATTCAATATCACACTTGTACAATATCAATTACCAATTATCAATTACCAATACAAAGAGAAAATAATACATCAACATATGGTTAAGTGCACGTAATACGTAATACTTCATGTGTAAAAAGTCAAGAAAAGTGAAAAGTGCATAATATAGAAAGTAGCAGTTTTATTTTTCTTCTCCTTTGAGCATTAATACTCAACTCTGGAATTTGGACTGTGCTGGAAACTGGAATAAATACGCCGAGGAGTTGAGGTAATGTCGCTCCCACTCTTTTTTTCTAAAATTTAAAGTCTAGATTATCAATTAGCCATTAGGTGGTGATCAATGAATACAAAGTAGAACTATTATTATGGAGAACACATAATAGGCAAAAGTGTTTAGTATTATTTATTTCCAATGTATAATGTACAATTTGTAGGAGTATTTAAAGTGAGCATGAGAGAATTAAATGGGATTATGTGACAATGCGCTTATGTATATAGATATGGTATGTGAGCATCTGACTATGAATAAAATATCAAATGTAGTGTGCAGTGTGGGGATTGTGCATTTTGCATATTATGTTGATCATGAACATGAATCATGATTCATGATGGTGTAAAATTTTAGAGTATTATAAAATTATTTATATAGAGTGAAAAGATAGATGCGAAAAGGGAGTGATGATTTAAGCTTCGTGTTGGGAAAGAAAAGTTTCATTTCCCGGTCCCGGTTACACACTACATACTTTTATTAAAGTGTCCAAGTAGAAAGTAAAGTAGAGTATCTATTATCTATAGGTCTTATATTATATATTATACATTATACACATTATAGTATGATGTGTATTGTGTTTTGTGGCCTCTTTTTAACTATTTATGTATCAAAAAGTACAATACGATAATAATAGTGTGGTGTAGGATGGTGTTGTAGCTGGAGAAAGAGCTCATGGGAATTGAAGGAGGCTCCACTTGAAATATTCATGCATAATTATTACCCGGTTAGAGTTAGAGTACCCGTATATATTGTACCATGTTATAAAATGAGCATGAGGCATATAAGTGAGCGTGAGCAACAAAGTGCAGCAAAATTTTACAGTCCCACTCTATCAATTTAAATTATTATAAGAGGCTTTTCATTTTTCTCCTTGTCATCATCATCATCATCATCACCTTTCCTCTCGTCTTCTCTTCTCATCGTACCATATCTTATCTTACCTTACATTACTTTATCTCTCGTCTATTTCTGTCCTTTTTTCCTCGACTCAGCACCTTTCCTTCTTCTTTTTCTTCTTGTTTCTTGTGCAGAATAGATATTCATCTTCCATCACCTTGTCATCTTGTCCTCCTCGTGTATTCTATACTCTATTATTTTATTCTTGTTCTATACATTATACAATATACAGTGTAAGAAATTTATGTGCAAGAAAAGGGTTTATCATCATGGTGAATAGTGAATTATCATTAATTCCACGACACTTTTTCCACGTTGAGATAAAGTGAAAAATATACAATGTACAGGGGAAAATGGAAAAATTCCAAGAACTGACAAATAGCAATAGAGGAGATTGATGTAGAAATTTTGCACATAATTATTTTCTTATGCAGCCTTACCTTCGATGTATATTAGTAAGCAGTGAAAGTAATGAATAGTACATAGCATATAGGTATTTTTGTGAAATCAAAGTAAATATTAAGTAAATAAAGTAGTACATATTTAGTAATGGGTGGTTCTAAAGCAAAACTTGTACTTGGTTTGGTTTTTGCTCGTAATTTTTAATAGGTACTTCACAAAATGTACTTCTTTGTACCATGTTTGTGTATTACGTATTATGGGTTTAAACTAGTAGGTATAGTATAAAGTATAAAGTACAATGTGCAAAATGATAGATGGATGGCTAAATATGCATATCAAATCATTGATTATTTTATGATTTACGATTTACACTTGAGACGTGTTTCTTTTTATCTTTATCATTTTTATTATTTCATATAGAGTCAGTGGGAAGAGGTAACAAAAACTTTATTTTCATTTCACATACTTGGAAAATAAATGAACATACTTACATATTACATAAACCTTGCATAATGTATTGTTTACTACAAATGGGATATGTTACACATTCATTTGTCGGAATGAAATAATTTTTTTTTAAAAGTAGATCCTTGTTAAACTGAACAGGCATTTAAAAATACTGTCTACCGTGCGTACTTTCTCTGACTACTTTTCTCTTCCAACTACATACTCTAATATTATACCTTTGGACTTTTTGGAAATTTTCCGAGACGGAGAAATCGAGGAGAGAGTGATACTCTGTGCAAAAGTAACGTTGAAATGTGTAACTGGAACGGCTTGAAACTTGAACTTTGAAATTTGAGTAAACAAATAAAAACAAACAAATGACAAGGTTTTGAAACATTTTTGAAATACCTTCAATCTTCAAAATACTGAAAATTATTACATAAAATTGACAAATTTTTCTAGTGTGTCCACCTCCTTTATGTACAAGTTAAGATTCAAGTACATATTGTAAATAGCAATAAGACTTTTGTACAGTGTTTGATTTTGATTTTTGATTGTACAATTTGATACACAGAAACTAAAACTTGGAATTTTTCATACATGAGGAATGAAAAAGTTGTAGAATGTTGTTGGATTTTGTTTGATAAACTTTGGTAGAATTTTCTCCAATTTCCTCAAGTTTTGTTTTGAGTCTTGATTCTTGATTTACTGTTTCCATATTTCACATTCTTCTTCAAAGTTGAGTACAAATCCATTGTATTTCAGATTGAGAAAAGTTACTTGACACTAAAATAATAGTGAATTTATATAGAGAGGAAAGTTGTAGTGTATTTTCTTGTACGGAATTCACTACTGTTCTGTATTATTTATTATTGGAGATGTGTAATATTTGGATGTCTCCTGGTATTAAACTATTCGAGAGTTCCAAGTTCCAAGTTACAAATTCCAAATGATCGAGAAATACCAGATTTTTAGTAGACTGTGATGGACGTGTAAATCCATGTAGTAAGTCTACATTTCTCATTTCCATTTTCTATCGTTTGTCTGTGACTGCTCCAAGATCCAAAAGAACCAAGATCCGCTTTTGGAATGTGTAATGATGAGAACTGCCCAAATGGTTTGAGTTGAATTCCAATTAGAAGAATCTACAATCTACCATCTACAACCTGTGTACTGTGTGGATTGTGGATTGTAGATACTAGATACATACATGGATATAAATAAATATCTTGAAGTAAGTTTTAGACTTGTAAATGGGAGTAGAAAGGGTAATAATGATCTTACAAGGCTGACTACTCTTGAGAACGGCTCCAGATTCCAGAGCTCTAGAGTTCCAGTTCCAGTAACAGACTTTGGACACTGTTTACTTTTCTTATTGCATAAATCAAGTATTTTGCTCCTCTTTCGTTTTCTCCTTTTACTTTCTCCCTCTTCTTCTCTACACATTCGTACTTCGTAATTCATTTTAAACTTATTCATTTCCTACTCTTTTGCTGAATCAGTTTCATTCTTTTGGAAGTAATTAAGTCTATTTTTGGGGGGTTTAATTTAAATAATATACACACACTATAGTATCTCGTATAGTATCTCGTATTCAAATACAAATCATGTATGTATAACTACTATAATATATATTCTTAATTTGAGCACTCTTATAAAAATATAAACAAATTTATAATAATCTCTAATCTCTATGAAGTATAGAGTCAATCTATATTATATAATATATAATATTAATTATTATAGTAACATGTTAAGAAAACATATACATATCAAGTATATTATAATATAATATAAAATATAAAATATAAAGTAGACAGAAACGTCTACATAATTCTAGGGATGAACTGTAGTGTAAAATGTACTATTATAGGAATATCAAAAGTTTTGTATAGTACATCGTACATATTCTATTGACGTTTGGCGTATAAAAAATAAAAAACTATTCGCAATTCAAAAACTCTTATCATAATCAAAATCAGCTTTTTGTCTATTTTGAGTTTCGAGTAAATAAACCATACAAAATATTAAAAAAAAGGTGTGTATACTTATTCTTACTTATTACAAAAATATATGAGACACGAGAGTATAACACAATCATTAAAACTATAAAATTGAGTCAGGTCAGTTTTTTATTGTGGTTTTTGTGATGTAGTGTCTTCCGGTAAGTAGTCAGCATCTTCAAAATGGTCCGCAGACAAGGCGGACAATGCACGATTTGCCAAAAGTTGCACCATGCTTGACACTTGATTTCCAATCTGTGGACGTACTTCATCAAAAATGTCTTTGGCATTCTCATTCAAAAAGTTGTTGATCACGTTGCCTGTAAAGAAAAACAATGAGAAACATTGGAGAGGACATTGAAAAAAATTTAGAATACATTTTTTTTAGAGTTTTTAGAGTAGGTTAGTGTAGTATGAGGTTTGAGGTTGTTCAAGTGGGTGACATGTTTATTTTAGCTTTAAATTCTCATTAGCTTAGCAAATATTATTTACAAGCCAAAAGCCAAGCATTTCCTACAATCTGATCATAGTTATTATTATTACAAGTTGTGTTGAACTTTGGGTCAACCGCTGTGTCTTATATATTCCTATATTCCCATTTTTTATTTGCTACAATGTTTAAAGGAAGATACAATGACAAGAGACAAAACTTGTCAGGATTGCTCAAATATTTTGTAGTGTACTAGGAATTGCGGTTCTGTACAGCATGCGTATAACCTTTTTCATACAGCATACATAGTGTGTAACGTGTAACAAGTAACCGGTAAAATTATATGAGAGGTGTTGAAAATCATTCCTACATTACGTAACCATCAAGTATCTTGATAATTGATCATATCTCATGTAACAATAACAATAACAACAACCGTGTACAAATTAGCTTAAACTCTCAACAACATGCAAAATGCACGTTGAGTATGTGAAAAGTACAAAGAATAGATGCACATAACGTAATACATGAAATGCAGCCACCTCAAAAACGTTTATGTATTTTGTATTCAATGAATAAAAAAAGCAGTCCTCTTGTCTGTGACATGATATTTCCTAGTAATAAACTAATAATGTTGAATGTGTACTAATCTAATCTTGTTTTACATGTAGGAAGCTCGCAGTGGACAAGAGAACAAGAGAACGAGTGCACTCTCAACAACAAATCACTTGCCCCTTCAAACAACAAAGAGTTTGTAGCACAAACTACAAACTTCAAACAATAGTCAGCATTTTACATGGTAAGTATGTGGTATGTGTGCGGTGTGTATAATTTTTCGCCGACCATCTACAATCTACAAAGCACTACACTGACCACAACAGTGTAGATACATACAAACAACAAACAAAATCTACAACGTACAACACTAATCACAATTAATCAATCAAAGTTTGCCGTGTCAAAGAAAGAAAAGGAGTGGAATGAATATACTTAAATGAGTGAATATTGGATATTAGATATGCTGCCATGTGACCATTGACCATTGACCGTCTTATGCAGAATGAGAAGCTGTCGACTGTCGAGTCCTAATGAATTTTTAATAAGCACAACAATTAAAGTGAATGTACTTTAATTGAGAACTCCTACAGAAACTACACTCTCTACAAAACTACAAACATAAACTGAATTAAACAGAAGACAGAAGCAACAACAAAAACTAGCATCTTCAGTTATCAATTATCCCCAAGTGCATCAAAATTACATCACACCACTTATGATCACCACCATCGTCATCGTCATCACCACTATCGTCACTATCATGAGCCCATCTTCACTACTGAAAACTAATGCCATAACAAAGAAAACTATTTATACATAATACATAATACAAATATATTCAAATTAGTCTATATCTACCGTTAATAGTACAACTGAAGACCGAAAAGTACAGCATCTTCAAAACGAACTATAAAACATTATTATCTAGTTGCTGAAAAGCATAAAATACATCATCCTTCTAAAATGTGACAATGATTTTGTGAGTGAAAGTACACAAACTTGAATAATGCTAGTTAATTAACTAATTAATTAAATAAATAAGAGTTTTACAAAATAAACAAGATAGAGAAAAGATGCAGGTGTCTCATCTCTATTCTATGTACAATGTACATTGTATTATCCTACCAAAATATGCGCATATAATAGATTAAATATTACATACATATTACATATACCTATCTATATAATAAATACATTGTAAATTGTATAGTTGTATAAAAAAGTGAACCTAAAAACCTATAAACTTGAAAAAAATATATAAATCTAAAGCTCTGAACTACATTTCGAATTTTGACATTTTGAAGACAAGGACGAACAAACAAAGAACAAAGAAACAGTTTAATTTTTCCAATTTTTGCAGTATTTGGTCTTATAGATAATATATAATATATACTCATCCAAATAATGACATCTATATTGTATCTAATATTTAATATCTATGGATAATGGATAAGCCCACGTTCTACATAATATATGAATTATATATTATGTTTGTATGTATGTATGATGAATGAACTTGTGTTGTTTCATTTTTTATTTACATTACATATTAAAATTATTATGGTTGTATCTATATCTTATGCATACATACGTATAGGTATATGTATATATGTTTATGAGACGTTGGTGTGGATCTCAAATCTCAAAGAGTCAAGGTCGTTGTGTTTTTGCGTGACGTGATGTGATGTGAATCGTGTGATAGCGGCTACCTACCGATTACCGTTACTATACAATATAATATACAATATAGTATTTTAATCAAAATCAACTCTACACAAAACCAAAAATCAAAAATCAAAACAACCCTTATACTTTCTGTGTATATGTCATAAGTCATAATAATAATAATTATAATTACTATGTGAATTTGGCGAATGAAAGTACAGACATGTGTCAAAAAATATGCGGAAGGAGTCTACGAATATAATATTAAATACTTAATAAAACAAGCTTGTATAAGTTCTGATTTTAAAATAATCAACTAAATTTAGAAGAAAAAAGACTCTACCCGAATATAAAACTATCATTCATCATTTATGCTACCACGTGGAAATATCCTATAACCTATAATAATACATATTATATATGTACATAGTTGTTCTCCTCAAATATGTAGTATATATTATGCAGTTTACAAAAATCTATATATGAAAATGTGCACTCCAAAAAAACACATAAAATATTGCAATCAGGTACCTCAATACACTTAAAATGGTGAATCATACATCATACAGAATACAAATTCAAGAAGACATGTAACACGTATAATTTATAATACATATGCGTACAGAAAAAAAGGTTATTGTATTACGCGTGTATATTATATTATATTATCTTATGTAATAATAATAATATGATATAATGAAAAAATAAATGAATAAATAAATGAACGAGGAGCTTCTTACCTAAAAGTGCGTCCCCATTAAATAAGTTCGTCAAGTGTAATTTGATATTACTGATATCCAGATCAATTTCAATTTTTTTGACAACAATGCTCTTGTGTCCATTCACTATACTTGCACCTAACCTACCTTGACCCTTGGCAGTGATTCCACCTACACATTCACCAAATTGCAATTGTCAAAAAAAACAACAAACGTAAAGGAAAAGAAGAATAAATTTAAAAAAATCCACATGTTATATTATTATATCTACATCTATATCACTTGTATGCACAATATAATGTATACTTGTTTTTCATTTCCATCCCTTCATTTCGTTCACTTGTACCACTAAACATATTTACCTGTACTTTTACATTTTGAGTTTAGATAGGGCAAGGGCAAAACTTGTACTTGTACATTCTAGGTACTACGTTCTACGTACTACGTATATTTACACGGTGCACAGTGCACACTCTTCATTCATCGAATGGTACATAGCAAAATGATATAAATGATCAATGACGATCAGACTATCGTCGTTGTTAAATAGTTTATAAACGTTTTTTTTGTATGATAAGTACATAAAACAAAATATAATACATAATATATAGTAAATAGTGAAGGCATAAACTCTGGGTTAAATGGTAAATGGTAAAAAAAATAGGAAAGGCAAACTTAAACTTTTCATCTAAAACAAATGTCAAAGGAAAGGGTCATGATTTTTATGTGAAAAAGGACATAAAATAGTTTAAAGGTGGATATAAACCTGATGCATTTTTTATGGAAAAGAGTATAAAAGATTTAGTATTATGTATGTAGTAGATGGTGGAGTAGAAAATAGAATAGAAGATAGATAGAGATAGAAAAAGAGAGGCGAGAGAGAGAGGGAGAGTAAAGGGGAAAGAAAAAAAATACAGGAACGACTTTAATAGAATTGAGTGCTCCATTTTCCATTCTCCAGTAACATGCGTAAAACAGTAAACACTAAACACGTAGTTCAGTTGCATGTGATATAAACAGTGTACATGAAACCACTATTACGTAGGTGGAAAACGGAACACTAAACACTAAACCATCTCGTCAGTTTACTAGAGGTTATTCATTTATTTACACATACATATATAGGTATATATTTTTTACTTGTTGCCTTCTCTAGTCCATATTATATAAAAAAAGGTGGGGGGAAAACTTGCTAGCTTTTTGTTTCTCTGGGCTGTATTTTGTATTTTACAGGTAGGTATAATATGTAAGTAGTAAGTACCACACAAGATACAAGATCAAAGTAACTTTTAAGTGAATATCACTGTAATCTTTTTTAAGACATGAACTTGGATTTAAAAAAGTGTAAAGGATCGAGAAGGGGAGTAAAAAAATGTATTTTTCTACCGGTGTATTATTTTCCTGACACTATTTCATAGAAAAATAATACGTGTATGTATGTACTTGAAGATGTCTAGAGAATCTTCAAGATACTATTAAAAATTACATAGATAAACTGTTGGATCATTTGTACATATTACATGTAGAAGGAATGAAAACAGAGAGAAAAGGAAGAAGAAAGGTAAGTAGTAGGCAGTATACAATGTCACTATTGACTTGAACTCTTTTTTTGGAGGGAATTGAGCATTTTTAATACTACAAGTGTTCACTGTACATATTTAATACATAACAAACAAGTTTTATTTATCTCTACACTCTTTAGCTTGTAGACTGTAGGCAATGCAGAAGATAGAAAGATTGATAGACTTTTCTTTTCCTATATTATATGACTAGATACTAGATATTAGATAGAGTATTCATGTGGGATTCAGCAGCAGTACCAGCCCTGTACTTAAAAATCCAAGTTTATACTGTGGATAGGGGGAGGGAAGGTATAAAGTACAGGTATAACATATTATGGATATGGAACGTGGATAGTTTTATAGTTTACAGTATAGTTGAGTGAAATTGAACTTCTCATTACGATAATGGGTCTGGACTGTTGAAACTTTTTTTATACAGAATTTGGGATTAAACTCAATGAATAAATGATGACAAGTGAAGTTTATTGTGATGATTGAGTCACTTACCTAAATTCAACCAGAAAGATCCACTTCCACCAATGGGGAAGAAAAACAAGTTGCCGGCCAGCTGGTAGTTTCCAGTGATTTGCATTTGTTGAATTCCGAGGTCAAAGTCCAGCACACGACGTTTAGTATCCACACTAATCAAATGAAACATTACAATTAAATGAATTTATGTATTCGTAATAGATCATACTTTATGTTTTTAAATGCTTTGTAGTTGTCCTTCCAAACCCTTTTGTAATTCAAAATCAGTCAACAGTAAATAGTCCATAGTTATTATGCGTCATAAATCATAATTCATCATATCATATCTTATTGAACATTATGCTAAATGCTAAAGGTCATACAAAGAATGAACATAAAAAATCATTCGCAATAATGTATCATTCGTTTGCCCAATATTTTTCCTCTTTTATAGTTTAAAAAAATCTATAATCAAAGTTAAAAGCCAATATCCAATATTGTGTTGGTAAAATACAGATATGACATTCTAGAAACTGTAGCATGTAACATGTAACATAACTGATAACTGTAGGGAAATGTAGGTAGATATGTAGTTGATACAATACATAAATCCTTGTAGAAATGACACATTGACCAATAAAAGATGTCCCTACCCAAAAAACCGAGAGGAAAAGATTCTCCGTTTCCCCCACACCCCGACGTAATCATGACTTTTGAAAGTATTTTCTATCTGTATGATTATGTGTACATCTATCATTTCAAAGTTTTCCTTTTAGTACGTGTCATTCCAAGACAGAAAGAGAGAAAGCTGAAAAGCCGGAGGAAAGTGGAGACTGGAGAGAGAGAGAGAAAGAATCTAACTAACTAAAAGTATTATTATATTTATATCTACTCATGTGTCAAGAGAAAGAAAAGAAGATCCACAGAATTCCCTCTCACCATCCACCATTTACTTATTGACTGCGAGTGAAAACTTTCACACGCAAAAGTTTCCAACATCACCACACCACTTTTATTATACGGCACCAATGGAATGGAATCCCATTGTTCTTTCACCTTCAACTATACATAATACGTAATACGTACAACGTACAACTTTAACTATCTATATTCCATGTAGCATATTACAACTTATAACATGAACATGAGATACTGTAGTATCATACTTTTTATAGTCCATCATATCCTATACTTTTGTCTAACTTTACTTTACGAAATGATGATATTATTATTATTATTCTTATTATTAGATTAAGTAGGCGACAGGTAACATAAGTAAGTAATAGTATCCATATCCACACGAAACTGACACTGAAACTGAAACTGAAACACATCGTCATCATCATCGTCATCACCATCATCATGAATCATGAAGGACATCAGGATACAAACAATATTGTTGTCAATGAAGAACCATATAGTCCATATTCCATAGTCCATGCTCCATAGAACATACAACATGGAATGACATGTGCAATATGTATCTACTACACATCTACAAAATAAAATGGAACATAGCTAGATAGACGGACGGATAGACAGATAGACAAAAGTAAAATATGAAAGAATGACGTCCGTTATATCATGTACCTACGTACTACGTAGATTGGAGATTCGAGATACTAGACACTAGATACTACTAGATACGCCAAGAAATAATTTGATGACACGACAAAAGTAAGATAAGTAGAAATTCTCTTGGAAATTTTCTATAAATTATCCTGATTATTATATATTGTGTATTGTGTTGTGCATAGTAGATACAATACATGTATTATGTATGTATCTTTAATATAATATAATATATCAAATATTATTATTATATTATTTAGCTTCCAGTCAACGTGACTGAATTAAAACTCTTCATTATTCAAAGAAAAGGAGAGAAATCGCTTCCATTATATTCTATCTGTATTGGATATGCCAGTTTGATATCTGTATGTGATTTTATGAATCATTTGTCGTTGCGTCAAACTCAAACTCAAACTTGGACTCAAAGCTCTCTCTGTCTGTTTTCTGTTTTTAGTTTTCATAATATATTGTATCTATATTTTGATATGAAAAGCTGTAGAAAATTGAAAATTCTGGGAATATTACAAACAAAATGTGATTTTCAAACTAAAATCTCAAAAAGATTGCTGATAACTTGAGATATTTAATCTAGTTGTTTATATCTCATATTTTTGTTTATGCATTTGTTTCTACATAGAACCTGAATCAGTATTTTGCACTCGACACTTTACAAGTCACAACTGCTCATTTTTACTTTGATTTCTACAAATACCTGTATGTAAAAGTCATGTTTGTACATAATAGATTTTATGTGGAGACCTACAATCTACAATGTATCAACTACTAACTAAAAATGAAGATGAGAAAATGTCAACTACTGTCAGAGACAGAAGACAGAACAAAATCAAAAATCAAAACCAATTAAGATTGAAGCTGTAAGAATTTATTGTACATATGTACTAAATTTAGCTGACATTTGTTGTTCGCGGATGTACAGTAAATACGTATGTGTTTAATTTTTGATTTTTGCTATCGTCATCAAACATCAAACGTTGAGCATTTTATGCAACTAAACGACGTGGATTTTTTAGTGGCGTTACATAATACATAATAAACATATAATATGCAGCTGACACAAGGAAAACTCTGAAATCTGAAATGCACCTTTAGGAAGTGCAAATAAATTGTGAACTAGGAACAGCACTCAGCACGACCGTCCATAGATTTTTGTAAATGACATTTAATCACAGTAAAAGCTCAATTAGATGCCTACTTTTTCTTATCCCCTTTTATTTGTATGCTGGAGATTTGGGTAGGAAATGGAGTAAAAATAAACTCATACTTTTATTTGTTGTATTTTGTATAGAAGTATGCGTAAAAGTGTGCTATGTGTGCTATATTAGTTCATTCACCATCTTCTATATCTTCCATTTTCCAATGTTCCCTGTATCATGAGTTTCATCGTTCACGTAAGAAGTTAACATGGACACATGCTGTTAAACTGACAAGTGACATGTGTATGTAATCTGTAGGTAGGATACATAATACATACCGACTACATACAGATTTGACTTTCCAAGTCTCAGCTTCCAGTATTTATGAGAAAGTAAAAAGAAAAGCTAAAAATATGTATGGAAAAATAAGAACAGAACAAAATACAAAACAAAAAACTTACTAAAAGTCAGACTTGTTGTAGGAACTTAGACCACGAACTTCAACGTGTGAAAAAGTAGCAATTACTTTTACAGGTCCACTGCCATGTTGAAAAGCTACGTTGGAGATTTTCTAAAAAAGAAACCAAACAAAAAATAAAAACATGAGACGAATTATGACATGCATCTTTCATCTTTCATCTTCACTCATAAGTCAAAAGGTATAAGAATTTTAATTATACAGATACATCTCTGTATACAGTATACACGCAGAATATTCTGATGCAGAATTTCAATTTTGGAAAGCATGGGAAATTACCAGTGGGTCCATTGGAGGAATGTTAAGCTCGGGTACTCCTGTACCGAATTTTGGTTTTAAGTCTTCTAGAATTTGTCTGAGGCATCTACAGGGATAAAGTAAAATTAAAATCAGCTGTCATTATAATATATAGATTCAAAAGGTATAACAATCAACAACAATCACGTTCCATGTTTCATGTTTCATTTTTTGCTCAGTCAGTCTTCCTTACTTATTCAGTGTAACGTCATCCGCATGAGAACACTTTCTAATAGGACCATCATGTGTGGCATTTGATTGAATAGAACCTCCTGTTAATTTACAAATTAAAACAAAATCATTTCATTAGATCGATCCGTACATTATTCAAAAGTGAAAACATCTATTACAAAAAAAGCAACTTCTGGTAACGTAATCTTTATATGTCCTGTAATTTTAGTACAACTTTCTCATTCATATTGATTTAACTATTATGAGTTGCATATCTAATCATAAATAACAGCCAGATTGTGACAATTGACAATATACATACTCTGATATTTACATTTTCTTTTTATCTGATTAAACTTCTTTATAAATACAAAGTAATCATCAAGAACAAGAAACTGACACTAGTGAATCGTGAAAAATATCAAATCGTGACTTTTCACTACATTTTCATTCCTTTGAGGAAAATTTACGAGGAAGAAAATGAGCAACAGATTAAAATATTGTAACCCTTTTAAAATTACATACAAAATATGAGGATACTTTGTGCTTTGTGTCTATCTATTAGCTATCTTTTTTAAATAAATGGACTTTATCAAGTAGCGTAAGGCATAAAGTACAGAATACTGTCCCGTACTTTATTTTCATCCACACCCCAGAGCATACGAATTTTTTAAGAAGGGTAAAAGAAGGAAGTTTTTATTACAGAAATTTGTAAGTGGTTTTATTTTCTGCATTCTAATGTCTACACTAGCACTTAATTAGAAACGGGGCATTGCTCTTCATGTTTCATGTACAGAGTACAGAGTTGTAAAAAAACCTCATGATATTTTGTATAATGCAAGTATTATGTATTGTGTGCTGTGCACTATTTATTACGTATTATGCACGCATTTTTTATTTACTTGAAGATTCAAAAGATTTGAGATGTTATGAGATGTGAGCAGATTCTTTACTCTACTCTAAAAATATTACACTAACTTTCCATGTGTAAAATGTAAAATGCAATACATTTGAAAGCTTTTGAGCTTTTGCTTGGTTCTTGTACACGCATAGCGCATAGTCTTTCAGTTTCATCTTGCGTAGGTTATATTATATATATTATTTTTTTACATCACATTATTATAATATGCAGAATGCAGACCACCGAATATGAACATTAAATATATCAAATATTACGGCTTCTATGCTACAAAAGTAATTAGCAATAATGAATAAGTATTTAAAGTTTGAAATCTATGTAGGAACCAAAACATGTCTAATTGTACGTTTGGTAAAATCTAAGCTCTTAGCACAAAAGAATGTCAGATCTCAGTCTCAGACGTACACAAAATGTTAATTAGCCCCACTTTCATGAGTTATGAGTTACGAGTATTAGGAATTCTACTACTTTATGATTTATGATTTGTAAATGTACATGTGCTTTATTAATTATTATTAATAGTACATAATAGGTAATGGATTATGTCACCTATTTATTTTTATTTGTTCAGGAAGCTTTCTTATTTTTTTACAGTTTAGGGGTTGGAGTGAAGTGTGGAGCTATGATATAATAATTCATAATGCATTGCCTAGATAAATTATAGGAATATATATTTGGAATAGGTAACTTGTCATTAGTCATTACATATTAAACATATCTAAATGAGTTCCTTCCCTGTTCAGTGTTGAATAATTGCATTTTCTATTTGGATGTCAATCACTCGTGTATTTACCAAAGTGAGTGTGCGTGTCCAATTTACATAACTTTGTGCCGAGTTGACCAAGTCTCACACATGAACACAGGGAACACTGAACACATAATAATTTTAAGATGAAAACTTTCTCTAGTTTACAAAGCCCTACTCAAGGCTTAGAACTCATAATACAATATACTGTGCACATTCTACATTCTTAACTCTGGGTTTATCTCCATTTCTTCATATCACAGGTTTTGACGTTTTTCTTTTTTTTGCTACAACTACTTAAATATACATCTCTCTCTCTCTCTCTGACTTTCTGATTTCTGACTCATTTTTTTTTACAAGTTCCGCTCAAGATTTTCATTTCAAAATTAAAATTAGAATGGAAAATGAAAATACTCGAGACTTGAGAGCCTATAAGATACATATTACTTATTTTTTCTCTATTACTTTGTACTTTGTACGTTGTGGTAGTTTATGTTTTACATGCATTAAAATAATGAAAAATCCTTCTCCTTCTTATTTTTGTTGATGCTTGTCAATATAGATTTATGCATTGTGCACTGTACATGTATGTACACATAAATAGTATACATCGTCTATAATACATCACCACAAGGAAGGAAACGAGATGGAAAAACATAACAAAAATTCAAGAAGATGTATGTACTCATGTATGTAAATGAATATGATGACAAACGTCTCTCTCTCTCTCTGTCTCTGTCTGTCTTCTCATCTGTCTATTATGACAGCTTGTCAATATGCACAGCACACAGCCTCATGTGGAGGTTCTTACATATTAAAGAAACAGAAAGGTAAAGTTAAAAAAAGGATCTAAAAAAACGGATGAAAAGATGACAAACAAAAACGAGAATACAAAAAATACACAGCTTCTCAGGTTTTGTCATCACTACCAACTACCAAGAGTGCATAATATATCCATCATCCTGTACACATTATGTACACATTCATATGTCATGTTTCTGTAATGTACATCATGATGTGTGGTTTACCTCAAGCCTCAAGTAATCTGCTCTGTACTGAGCTCTCAGCATTCAGCGCTCAGCAAAAGATAAGAAAGAACGAAAGTGAAATTCTGCCTTTTAAAAAGAAGTATTCTTAGACTCCAATCTTGAATTGGGGTCTTTGCTGAGCAGAAACCAGACCGCAAACTCAGAACTCAGAACAAACTAAATGCACATCATAGGCACATGGATACCTTTTTAAACACTTAATTCAATGAGATGCAAAATTTATTTGTATACACACGAGTAAAAAATTAAAATATATTTTAGAATGGAAAGAGTACTTTTAAAAACTTGTAAATATTACATAGATATTATTATATCACAGATTTCTCCAGCTTCATTCATGTGAAAGAAAAAGCACACGAGATATCAATAAGAATAATATCATTAACAGAGCGAGTAAAAGATACAAGTTTTTGTGAGTGTGATTTGTGATTTTGAACAGTGAGACTGTTCTTCTTTGTGCGTTGTCTTTTGTGCTTCATGCGGCACGCGGAGGTCGCGCATACCTAAATGTCAGACTTGCCATGAACTATGAACTACAAAACTGTGAGCAGAATTAAAGAAAGTAAATAAGAATAAAAGGAGAAGAGTAAATACCTCATAACAACTACATGTACATGATCTACCTATGCCTGTGCATTATGTATATATAGGTGAATCTACTACGTGTTATGTCACGGAATGGAGTAAAATAGAATGAAATCATCAAGCTGTATTATGTATCATGTATTATGTATTATGAAGACTGCTAGAAAGAGAGAGGGAGAGAGGGAGAGCGAGAAATGTGGTTCACCATGTACCATACATGTTCGAAAATCTCGTGTACCTAATAAATAAATAAATAAATAAATAATGGGAGATGAATGCCGTCACACTACGTCAATATCTCCATTCATTATATATTATATCACAGGTATCTTGTATTATATTGTATATTGTACTGTGTTGTGGTATTATCCCACAATGCTCTATGATGATGATAAGATTTCAACTAAATAAAAAGAATAGCCCATCAACAACTCCCTTCAACTAGGTTAATCATCCCAAAGGGTCAACAAAAAATAAAAAGAAGAAGCAGAAAACTCTTATTCTCATTTTTTTTCTCCTTCATGTGTCTTGGGTCTTTTGTCTTTTGTCTCCTGTCCTGTCTCCTAAGCATGTGGTACAACTGCGTTCTCCACCATGTAGTAATGTATGATATTATGGTTGTTCTTTATGGTTTATTGAACATCTGAGAGGGTGATTCATAAAAATACACCATACACAATACCTACACAATGCACACATCTTCAATCAGTCTTATAAAATATTGACGTAATAATACAGCTGCATAAAACAAGCAAATAAAATAATGATGATACATGTTACGACCGTCTCTAGTGTTCACAACTCACAGATCATAGCATAGCTGTACACTGTACACTTTAAGGTATCTTTTGTCCACTTTTGGGATTACAAATCTCCTGTCTCCTTGTTTTACTTTTCTTCTAGAACAGTAACTTGCAAGACTCTAAATTCTAAATAAATATGCTTTTTGGATACAATATTATACAGAGTCTGTGAAAATATAACAACAAGACTTTTCTTCTCCAGGGAAAATCAGCAAGAGCTTATCCATGAGTATTTATTCAATATTTTAGATTCAAAAAGTATCATGTATTTAGTATTTGCCATAATATTATATAATTTCAGCAAGCTAACAAGTAAGTAAATTCTAAAATTTTGGGGTTCTTTTACTTTTTTTTGACAGCGGTTATTTCTCACATCTTATTTCTTATTTATGAAGGAAAACCGCCAACATTTTCAGCTAGGTACATGTAAAATATGTGTGAACTATTACACAAGATTTTAGATGCGAGGCTACGAGACATGCTATTTTGAGTTGTGTGCTTTGTTGCATGGTTGAGACGGATTAAAATTGTCCAAATAAACTCAACTTGAGTCTTGAATGATTTCTGTCACACACGCAAAGAGGAAAGACTTACAAAAAACAAAAGTATGTACGTCAACAGTCAACATTGACCATTGCATTGAGAAAATGCAACTAGACTTTACTTTACTTTTACTGGACCGAAAACCCTAAATGTATTTGGTTTTTGAATAGTGCATAGTATATTATAGTATATTTAGGTTTTAGGAATTTTTGTTTAGATTTTGCAACATTTTTTGTACCTATTTTTTATTTTGCACTCACTCCTCTATGAAATTTATATAAAGCATGAATTCAATTTGATTGTGGAGTAAAAGCAAATTATTTATCCAGGACAAAAAGTGAAGGAGAAAAGCGAAAAGTATACTATAAACATATACACAGAATAGAGAAACAGAAGGGGAGAAAAAGTAAAATCATATCAGTACAAAAATATAAAGTGCATTTTGCATTTAGCTTTCCATTCACACGGAAAGAAAAATGGTGCCTTGTGCCTTGTGCCTGATACTAAGGCTGCCTTAGACTTTTGATATTACATCTACATGTAACATGTAGACGTCTGTTGAGAAACAGTTTGAAATACCGGAACTTTTCTATTAAAACTAGAAAACTGAAACTTTACACAGGCAGTCCGCTTGACTAGACTGTGTACTGTGTACACTGTACACTGTACACTGTAGGCTGAGCAGTGTGTCGGCTGTGTCACATTCTTTTTGTCAACTGATTGTGAGTCACCTTGAAGCTTTAAACAAATACATGAAAAAAAACTACACATGTGACATGAGACACGCAAACTTTTATTTGTAAAAGTTCTGCGAGTATGAAGTATGACGAACATGTACAAAATATATCATAATATATTATGTAATACAAAATACCTTTAGAACCGTAAATACTAAATACGTATGTTCTGGTTTCCATTTTTCATCAAGAATATGCAACATAGAGAGTTTTAGGTATTACTGGGATTGTGCTAGTATTTTATAAAATGACGTGCATATATTTTTATGTATATGCTGTGTACTTTATAAATAAGTAAAATTTGTGGCATTTCATTTTTTTATTTCCCATTTCATTACCAGTTACCACAAATTTGGAGTAGTTGGACTAATAATACACTTTTACACTCTAGTTCTCAAAAGTAGCAAAGCCTCGTGTCTAATAAACATCAGAAACCACAATTGCTTGTGTACTGAACAAGCTCAACTCATCACAAACTTTTTATGATTGTCGGTGACTAATGATTACTGATTACTGTACAAAAGTAACAAGGTTTCTTTCTTTGAAGTGCAAAATAGCTATCAATAATCAAAGTCACTTTACTCTTTTTACAACTTGAGATAATTTCAACTTTATGATGGTTAGTATAATGATCTAAAATATTCCCTGATTGCATACAAAAAATATTGGATTTTATTTCCATGTGTCCTATTTTTTATTTTTATAGCTACACTAAGAAAGACTGACTAGATAAAAAGAGTAGGATTTTTTCTTACCTGCAGCTTTGAAAATTTCCTCTGCAAAACTTGGTGTTGATGATATGGGTTTTCCAGTGGTAGAAAATAAAGATGTGGCTAATGACTCCTCGGCATTCGGTCTGGCTTGAGTTTGAGAAACAGTAACAAAAAGTACTGCTCCGACTATTATTATTACTAAAGAAGAGGACTTCATTTTGATGATGCCTTCCGGTAGTTGTGGTAAATAATTTCGTCCTTAATTTCTCTCTTGATGAAACTATGGTGAAATACTAAAATACACATAGAGACACACGTGTAAATACATGATTGAAATATCGTATATCGTAGAAGATACAAGTTGATTGTATAAATTTCTCATCCCTCATCACGTAATATAGTGTACCGTGTGTAAAATATAAAATACATGTTATTGTCCAGCACCCAGCTACATTGTATATATTGTATATATTTAGGAAGAAGCAATTTGACATTTTCAACAAAGGAATAAAAGTA
Source organism: Sminthurinus signatus (assembly GCA_019776565.1). NCBI lineage: Eukaryota > Metazoa > Arthropoda > Collembola > Symphypleona > Katiannidae > Sminthurinus > Sminthurinus signatus. The sequence continues at coordinate 1,118 of JABASP010000951.1, read as the reverse complement.
CAAAAGGAAGGAAGAAAAGGACGAGACGAAACTGAAAACTCCAAGGAATGGATCAAGTTGGGAGTTGGGAGACGTCCGTATTTACTATTTACCGAAAAGAAAAAAAACCCAGACCAAGACCAAAGAATAAAATAGACAAAAAAAAATCCTCAAGTCCCAAGTCTAATCACAACAGTAAGATTTCAATCAGTGAGGACATAAAAGACGTGGAAGATGTACACTAGGCGAGAAATAAAAAGAAGAAGGAGCAATCCAAAATCTAATGGGAGAAATACATTATGGATAGATACACAAATACATATATATATGTACACAGGGTGTATGGGCATGGAGCGTGGAGTGCCTAGAGAATAAGAGTATTTTTTTCCTTTTTTTATGGCGAATCAAAGGATTTTGGATTCTGGAAAAGAAATCTTTAGATTTCAGACACACACACTCTCACACTCAAGCACTCTTCGTCACACATGTAGTACACACTACACACTAGATGGTAAATAGTCAATAGTAAATACAGAACCCCTAAATGTAGACAGTACATGCACTTTTGTCATATTTATTTATCGAGTTAGACTTACTTTGAACCACGGAAAAGGTGAAGTGACTATTCCAATTCCAAATCCAAATTTATCTTTAACTTTGTTCTAGATTCTAGATTATTTTGCTACTGGGGGGATTTAATACACTGGTTATATTTGACAATTTACTAGTAAGTAATTCCGGCAGAATTTTGCTATTTTCTGTATAATATTTTAAAACTTTTATTTTTTGAACACCACTGAAAACTAAAAACTGAAAACACTTTAGAGCAAATCGTCACTGACCAATTCAAATTGTGAAAGACAAATGAGTGAACTATAATTTTTCTCAGATATTTTATAGAGTTTGTGGCAGTGCCATTTACCATTTACCACTTACCACTTGCCTTTTGCCTTTCATTAAGTCATTCATTCGTTGGTTCCTTCCATTCGGAATTTGCACCCAACTCACAACCTAATCACATCCATCCTTTCATACATCCAACATCCATTGTTGATATAGTGTACTTACTTACTTACTCTCGTATCTCTATCTAGTATATTCGGCAGATCCTTCACCACTGATAGATAACACATTCTATT
>JABASP010000950.1:0-37139 GCA_019776565.1 Sminthurinus signatus | reverse complement strand
TGTGACTTTGGCTGTTCCCTGTTCCCTCTTCCCTCTCTCCCACCACGTTTAAACGATCAATTACAAGGTACACAATTTGACTTTCTCTTCCTTTCACTCCATCCTCTTTCTCCTCGCAGACAAAAGTGGCAGAGAGAGAGAGTTGAAGAGAGAAAAGAGGAGGTGGGAATGAATTCTTCAGTTGACTAGCCACATTTGAAATATTTCATTTGGCCGCAACTATTTCCTCCTTCCCTTCCGTTGTCTTTGGCTTCCCTCCCTTGTCTTTGGTTTGTGAAGGTGTCTTCGGCGGAGAGGCCATAATAGAATTATTTAGTGCACCGAATACTGGAAAAACATTCCAGTCGGACAATCATTCTCCAGCTCCCATTAAATTCGGCACGAGTACTTTTAACAAGTTGCGCCGAGTTCCCCGTTCTCCGTCCTCTGCACAAACAATCCTCTCAGCTCCCATTTCAACGACAAAACACAGGAATTCCCACTGTCAAACTTTGATAACTTTCTCCACACACCTTTTCTCTTCTTCTTCTTCTTCTTCTTCTTTTTGTTCTCGTCCCAATTCCATTGTCCAAAGTTCCCTCTGTTATTGTCACATGAGACTCGGACAAAAGTTGCTGTGTGCGCGGGGAATCCCGTTTATTATTTACTATTTTAATGGAAACATTCAGTTGGAACGGGAGATGGTGAAGCGGATTATCCCAGTTCAAATGGAACATGTTGCATAAATTCATGAACAACAAATAGAAAAGACCCATTTGCATTTCAATTTTTTCCATTTGGATTCGGATCAAGAGGAGGAGTCGACGGAGGAGAAAAGGGAGAAAAAAAGGAGAAAAGGAGATAAATTGGAGATGAGGTTGGGCAAGAGAGAAAAGGGAATGGAAATGTACATGAAAAGTAAAAATGGGAGAGAATGAGAAGTGGATTTGAAATTGACATTATTGTTCCCCATTTTCCCATGCAGTGAAATAACCAATAGATTTTTCCACCGTTTACAGTCCCATATAAAACCATTTCTACTCTTCTGCTTTTGCTCCTTTTTCTACGTTTTCTACCCCTCAAAACCGTTGCACATATCCAAATCAGTGGATTTATGTCAAAAGAAACTTTTGTGCTACTTGAAATACTTTTCCTTGTGCTTCTGGCCAATTTCCTCCTGAATTTTTCCCTACTTTGCGCTCGACTCATCCGGAATTTGAACTGGAAGAGCAGAAACAGCCGACTTGAGTTACGAGTTGGTTTATTACTTTGAAGTTGGCACAACTCAAATTCATTGGCTCTCTTCATTCCTGCCTTTCTGCCTTTCTTCTCTCTTCTGTCTTCTCCACTCCCTTCTTCTTCATGTCTCAGTCTGTCATTTCCCACCACTTTTACTTTTTACCATCCCTTTTCTCTCTCTCTCTCTCTCTCTGCACAATACTCTTTTACCAGTCTTTGACGAGGATGAAACAAGAGAAAGGAGAAAAGTCTGATCAAACATGAATATTTTTACCTTGAAAATGTTCCATGTACTCCACTCCATTTTGAGTATTCAATATTCAGTGTTCAATGTGCTCGGGAAATATTGTATTGGAAATTGAATATGCAGAATATTTATGCACATGAAAAAATTGCATTCAGGGTTTTTTCCCGTGTAAAAAAGACTTTTAAAAATTCATGACATTTTTTACATGTAAAAACATGAGTTTATTTTTCCTAAGTTTACCGAGGGCAACCATTAGACAAAAAAGTGTGCGTAAATCCAAATTGTAATTGTTTAGGTGAAAGGACAAGATTTCTCGGAGGACTGGATGGGATGGAATGGAGAGGTAGAAAGTAGAAATGAGCGTGGATTTATTGTGGGAGCGGTGATTGGTGTTGTGCGGGGGGAAGTGAGTGCGAGAGCTGAGAGTGAATTGAGGATGTGGATCTGTGTCCTGTTCCACTTTTCCATGTTGACTTGTGCGGATGTTGGAGTTGGAGCGAGGAGTGAGTGCACATTCAGGGGATTTCAATAAATGTTGAGAACACGGTCAAAGTGGCACTTGCCCATGTGATAACAATATTTGTTATGGCTCAGCTGTGCGGAGTTGAGCTCGCAGTTTGGACTGGGAAGCACAAAGAAGGGACGGAGAAAAGAGCAGAGTTTTGAGGAGTGGAAATTGTACTGGCAGTGTCAAGTGTTCAGAGTCAAGATGAGGCTGTTGGATAATAGGATATTCCCCTCCTCCCCCGTCCCACCCCCTCCTCCCACTCTCCTCTCTACAAACATCTACAATAATAATTCACACATTCTTTTCCCCTTTATGACTTTCTCTGTCAATTCCACACATGTTTTCCTCCGTCTCCGTCTCTCCGTCTCCTCAGTTTTTGTGTGTCTTGTTCTGGAGATTACATCGTCCTGGGATCACTTGATCTTTCATATCTTTTTTCATTTCCTGGATTACGCATTCATCCTTTCCATTCCCGCTCCTCGAAATGGCTACAAAACACCAAATAGAAAACTAACACATCTTTTCCACTCCACCAAATCCACTTGCATTCCAAATTCAAATCCAATCAAAGCCAATTATTTTTTGGAGAAAAATCCCGCTTTTGTTTTTGTGTGGATGACTTTTATGTGGCGGGAGACTGAGGAGTGACATTTGTAAATGACGGTTGTCACTTGTGAAGCTCCATTTTAATTTGTCCTGGAGAATTCACAAAGAGTGAACATGTCAAGTGTCGGGATTTTTTTCATTTTTATTGAGATGGATTTGGATGATTTAATTATGGAGAGAGTGAAAGAGAGAGAGTGGATTTGGATTGACAAGAAGCTGAGGATGGAGCCGATTGACAATTCCTGTATTTCATTTGGTGGATCCAAAGGGAATTCCTTTTTTCCTTTTCCTCCGTCGACTGAAGATGTTATGACAAAAGATGTTGGGGCTGAGTTGAGGAATGTGAGTCATGTCAAGTGCTGCGAGAGTTCATGTTCCTCTTCCGTCGCTCTTTCATTCCTCCACGTCGAGGCAATTTGGATGGTTGCGCGGAGTGGGATGCAGATATTTGTATTGGTATTTGTGCGTGTGGATGCGGAATCCGCCTGCTCATCCTCGCAACTCACAACTCAATATTCTCAACTCATTCCTCTTTACTTTCTTTTCCTCCGTCTCCTTTTGGCGTGGAGTTAGGAAAACAAAAACGGCGGATGAGCTTAAATGGATCTTTGTGCTGGCTCCCGACAGCGGAAAAGACATTACATTTAAACCACTTGGTTAGATCATTCCTATTTTTACTCCTTTTACTCTTTTCCCTCTTTTCACTCTTTTCACTCTTTCTTCTTTTTCATCCTCCCGAAAATATCTCTCTCTTTTCCCATTCCCTCTCCAAAGAAAAGAGAAGACTTTCAAAGGCAGTTCTTGTATCACTCTCTTCTTTTCTTTCTCTTCCATTCTCTTCCATTCTCTTCTTTTCTCCTGATATTTTCTGATATCAACTTGAAATATCGATTTGCAACTCATTTCAATACCAACAAGATTCTATTCCATTCTTTTCTATTTTCTTTTTTCTATTTTCCATTCCATTCTTTAATTTTGTGTTCCATTCCATTCCATTTTCTGCAACAAGACAAGTCTCTCTCTTTCATTTCTAATGTCTCTTTGATTTCTTTTTTCTTGCTCCATTCTCATTTTTATTTTTATCTTATTGTTGGAAGGAGGAAAAGAGGAAAAGAAATGAGGGAAAAGCGGTCAGAGAGAGAGAGAGAGAGAGAGAGAGAGACGTGCTACAATTATCATGTGCAGTGCCGTCGGAGGAGGAAAGAGGAGAAGAGGAGCGGGAGCGTGAAGGCTGAGGAAGATGCGACGCTCCTTGATTAAACTCATTCCACTTCATATTTCCCTTCTCCTCTTTTTCTTTTCTTTTCCTGCTCTGATATTGTCAGGCTGAGTCTTTGTCCAAGGAGCATTTACAAAAACTGGGACAGGACGAACAAAGAAAAGAAAAAGAAAATCAAGTCGGCGACTCTTCATGAGTGTTCAATGTGGAGATTGGAGATTGTGTGCTGTAGATATTACACGACTTTTCCTCCACTCCCAAACAAAGAAAGAAGGAAAGAAGGAAGTAAAGACGGAGATGCGTATGGAAAATGGGAATGGGATTCGCTCTTTCCTCTGGATGTAACGTAATAATTCAATATGTGTTTGGGAGTGAGAAAAAGAGTAGAGAGAGAGAGAGAGAGAGATAACATGTAAATATGTGATTATGTGTGTTAAATATGGATGGGTGGGAATGGGGAGTTTATGAAACGTCCTGTAGCCTCCGCATACGTCCTCCATCTATCAAAGCACCACAACCAGAAACACAGCACAACATTCGACCTCTCTTTTACTTCACTCTTTCACTCTTTCACTCTTCTACTCCCAACTTCCACGTCTTCCGACTCCTTCACTCGCACTGCTCCTCCTGGATAAATTTAATAGGAAATGGGAAACAGAGAGAGAGAGAGAGCCAATCTCAGACTACGAGTCTTTTGTGCACTAGCAGATAATGAAAAAAGTAATGAAGAAAATTCAACTTATTTCTTCGCTCTCTCCTTCAGCGTCCCTTCGCATCTCGTCCCATTCCCTTCCATTCCATCACACCCGTCCTCATCATCCACATCCACATAATTATTTTATATTATATTACATTACGCCGCATCAACTCACTTTTATCTCCATTTCTCATCCAAATGAGAATCCAAAACACCACTTCTCTCTCTCTTTATCCCGCTGTCACAATCCGCCACATCTTCACACACCCAACAAAAACCAAAAAAGATTCACACTCCCAACCAAATTAGTTTCTTTTCTCCGTCCTCTCATCCTCATTTCTACCAAACCCCTTCAAAATCCCCCGTTTCACACGGAAAATCCCTGCGAAAAAACCATAAAATCCAGAGCACATGTTAAAAATATGACGGAGTTTGGATTTCCTCTGGCAAAATGAAAGAGGGAAAAGTAATCTTTCCCGGATTTTCCAAATAAGTGCTAAACATTAAACATGTTTCCCTGTGCAGGAGCAAAATTCGGGTAAATCAGAAATTGGACTCTATTTTATTCAAATGTTTTTCTATTACTTCTCTTCATGTCACAATTCCAGTGACAGCTTGAGGACATTTCATTTCCCATCAACGCACAACCATCTTAAAAGGTCAAATGAGTCAACTCTTGACCTATTCAATGCGCAGTACTTGTTACACAACCCAAGTAAAACAGGATTCCCATTTTGAGCTTACCATTTTGTACATTTAAAAATGTGTAAATTTCAAGAGAGTGGAAAAATACGCCTGAATCATTTTCTGATCGTGTCAAGCACAATTTTATTCAAAATTCAAAAAAAAGAGATGTAATTTGGGTATGTTAAAAAGTTGTTGATTGGGATCAAAAGTGACTCGTCTCGTCTTGAGCGTTGAGTGTTGAGTGTTGAGGTATGGAAATGTGCGAGGAGACGTGAGGAAGAACAGAGAGATTTGCATAGAAAAGAGAGCCGCCTCCACTAGAAATTCATGAGAGAACAGAAAAGACGTGTTGTGACAATGATTCTGATAAGAGGAATTATGTTTCTCGCACGTTGAGCAACGAGGAAACTCTGTTTACTTTTTGTCTCTCTCTGTCAACAGTTTAAAGGACAAAACATTATTGAATCAGAGATCAGAGATCAGTCCAGATCCAAACCCCACACAAAAACCAGGAATTTGCATTTATTTATGTTTTGGCTTTGTCTTTTGCTTTAGAATTGAGAAGAGAATTGAGAAGAGAATTGAGAAGAGAGGACAAAGTGTTTACCTTTTCTGCACAACAAAATAGAGTTACATTTTTATTCTACAAAAAGCCACAGCTCAGCTCATGAAAATCCCCTGCCAGTAAAAAAGGGAAAAAAGAGAGCAAGAGTTGAGAAATGTAAAAAGAACAAGAAGATGTGAGACTTGAGAGAGCAAACGAATAGAAATTTGTCCTTGTGTTTTTGAATGTTGCTGTGGGCGCAGAAAGAGTTTGAGATTCTCCCTGATGAAATTCTGTTTTTGCCTGGGCGAGCGATGGAATATCGTGGCATGAGATAAATATTTTAGCGGCTCTTCTTCTCATTATTCAAGCTAAATTACGTAGTCAGAGTGGATTTGTGTGAGTGTGTGGACAGAGAATGAGGAGAATGAGCAGAGGAAGAGTAATTCCAGAAAATTCCCTCCTAATTATTTCTAATACAACGTAAGAGCAGAGGAGAGAGATTCATGTGAAGTGCAGAGTGTGGACTGTGGCTTTTGGATGGGTTTAACACGAGTATTACACCCCAGTATTTTCAGAAGCACGCCTTCACTTGTGCCCACAAATAATTTGTCCAAACTTTTTCTCCATCTAAAATCAATTTGTGGATCGCTCTCTTCTTCTTCTTCTTCTTCCCTTTTTCTCCTCTTACTTTTGACTCGTACTTTGCTTAACACTTGCTTGTGCCTCCACGCATCGCTTGAGCATTCGGTGCTCCGAGTGCGTCTAAACATATTCCACACATTTCTCTCTGTTTTCTGCAGTGCACTCGGAAGATTGATTGAGTTTCAAAGTTTCTTGTCATAATCCGTACACAACAAGAGCGAGCAGAGGAGAATACTGTTCCTCCACTCAACCCTGTGCAATCCAAACACAGCATTTTCCCTGTTTTATTACCTGCATCGCACACACACTCGAATCTCTCCTTGTTCGCCCATTCCACTCTTTCTGTCTCAAGACTAAGTCTAATAAATCATGAAAACTCCTCCACATTTCAGTTGTGGTCCAGGAAAACAGGGGAATTAAGAGAGAATTGAGTTTGAAGTGAAGTGAAGGGAGTGGGAAATGTGAGGTGACCCTTGATTTTTATTTTCTACTTTGTACTTTGATGGTGAATGATATCCTTCGTCTCCTTGTGGAGCTGTTCAGCATGCAGGATTCACGTGTGCGCTGCTCTCGTCTCTGGCGTCTCCTCTGAGTGTGAGTGTGTGTGTGAGTGTGAATGTGTGTGCGAGTGGAGGAGAGATTTGAGATTTTGTCAACTGCAGTGTTTCACTGAGGATTGACAAGGGCGAAGAGGAATAAGTAGAAATGGAATGGAATGGAATAGAATAGAATAGAGAAGGAGCTGCTAAGTAATACAAAGAGAGAGAGAGACGTGAGACGGAAGAGATTGTAGATGATTTACATTTGCACATGATTTCAATATTTAATGACTGTGGCGGAGTGAAGGAGTGAAGGGAATCTGAGCAGAGGTACAAAATGCAGGGAGTAGATTATGCAGGCGAAGGAGAGAGAGTGAGGGGGGAGGAGGCGGAGGGGGAGGAGCCCCTGCTGCTTCATTTGATTTGTATAGAACATGTTCAATGCTCAGTGTTCACGTGTCGCTCTGCTCCACTGCGAGTCCAATAACACACATTTCATTTATTCTCTAAATTCTGGATTCTCCTTTGGATTTTGTATTTTGGAAGGAGAGGAAGCGAGTGAGCTGAAAGACAAGTCAGAGAATTAGGCAGATCATTCCTCCACGCATCTCCTCTTGTTTACATACTTTACTCCACTTTCTCATTTAATCCTCTCTCATTCTCATTCTCTTATTCTCTTATTCTCTATTTCCTCATTCTCTCCTTCTCGTAGAAACAAGTCTCATTTGGATTTCCTTTCAATTCCCTTTCCACTCGCCTCCTTTTCTCATTCACTCCATTCTCTCCATTCTCTTGATTCTCTTCATTCTCCTGTCTTTTCTTGTTTTGAACATGCAGAAATTTTGGAGCCTGCTGTTGGACCAATCGTCAATATCCTGCACAACGCCGTCACGCTCTACAAAAGGACCATCGGATCCCGGCAAATATGCACGCCATCCGTCAGGTAACCGCTTTTTTAATTACAACACAACACACACACATTCCAACCTCAACCATCAAAACTAAACCAATTTCAGCTAATCACCCAGTTTTTACTCCACAAATCAAAGCTCCTCTTAAACGCGCCTCATCCTCTCAACAACTCCACAGCAAAAGTCACCAACTTTTTTCAACCTTTCAGTATATTTCATTTTTACAAGAAAAGTGACTTGTCCACAGTATTTTCAAAGTTGTGAGATTGTGAGATTTTAGCAGAGTTGGTCAAGTTGCGGTTGGGAAATGAGAGGATGAGGAAATTTGTAGGAGTTTCGGTAGAAACAAGAAACAAAATAGGGAAAGAGGGATTTTAATGGGAAATGAAACCAGAGCAGATTCATTTACACGCTACACGCTACACACTACACATCCGTTGTTTTATGTGATGCCCAAAGATGTTGTTAATTCAAAGATCTCTTGTATTTGTTTGTTTGTTGCTGTTGCTGCTCCACTCGGCTGTAACGGATCTGGTGGGATAATTGGCGACTGGGTTCAGACGGAGGACTTGCAGTGCTCACTGTTTACAGCTCCTCAGCGCCCGACTCCTCGTCTTCTTGGTTCATTCGCCTGCCGTCCAGAAATCTTTAGTGAGCGAAGCGCCTCTCCGCATCTTCATCGCCGCTCTAGATGCCACACACGACCCAGTAAGTGCACCTCCCACTTCCGCCCATCCAACTCTCCTCTCCTGCTCCTTCCGCTTCCCGCATCCACATCAACCGTTTTTCTCCTCTTGCCCTCCTTTCCCAACAACTCCATTTACATTTTACTCTTGTCTCCTGTCCCTTTCCACAACACTTGTGTTCCATTATGTAATTCTTTTGATATGCAGAACTGCGTATCTGCTCCCACCTCCGACTCACATTTCTAAACTACTTGTAAAAGTATTATTATCACTTTATTAACCTGTGAAACACGATGGACAAACTTCATCCGTAAAAACATGAAATAATGCCAAAGGAATTAGCGTTTGAAATTTCAAGTCCAGGAAAAATCCTGAATAAAATTAGAAACTGGAAATTAGGATTGTGAATTAAAGTAGATTAAATAAAGACAAAAGAGGAGAGGAACTGAATTTGAGTAAAATTAGGGTTTAGAACTTGGAGCAAATTGTTTGTTGCAGTTGAGTTTTTGAGGGGTCATTGGAACTGTTTTATTCAGACAACAAAATGAATTAGGTGAAACGGACTGAATATTCGGGAGCATTTAGAAGAGAAGAAAATGTGTGTGAAAAAAGAGGGTAAACCTGCGCGAGGGAATAAAAATATCATTTATACGTAAAGTGCAGGGTTTTAGGGAAATGGGTTTTTTCCCTCCAGATTCGCATGAGATATTCTGTTTTGGTGAATAAATAAAAGAGAGTATTTTTTATGAGTTTGGAGAATGCATAAAGTTGGCTGTTATTTTTCATCATTAGGAAATAATAAATGTGGCAAGTTGTAGGAGAGCCAAGAAGTTTCCACTGGAACCGCACACACACACGCAGACACAGATCCACATCACATTACAAGTTACAAGTTACATATGTAAACAGTCTCGGGTTTCTGGTGTAGTCATGGAGATTGATATGATTTCGGTGTGTGCTCTAATGCTGGAAATCATTATTTATGAGCGCCTCCACCAACTTTATTCATTTACTTATTTATTTATTTATTTATTCATCCAACTTTTCCCCACTGCTCAACTCAAATATCATTATTTTACACTTTCTCTTCCATTTTTATTCATTTACTTTAACCTTTTCTTCTCAAACAAACCACAAATGCTTTTTAATACTTACTCAAAACTAAACTCACTAAAAACAACCATGGAAAATCCGATAGGTGGATTTTTCTTCCCAACATGTGTGTTTTCAAAAAGGGATCTTCAAAGTTGCTGCTGAATATTTTTGAGGGGTTTCTGTTTCTGAGTTGTGTCTGTGAGTGAGTGAGTTGAGAGAGGTGGGAGTTTTTTTAATGAGTGAAATGAGAGTTTTGGCGTGTTGATTGAGTGTGTTTGTGTTTTTAGCAACTGCTTTGTCTGGTTCTTCAAATCCTGTCGACGTTGGCCTTAGATCCCGCTCATCACAAACCGCTGCTGGATGCCGGAGTCGCAGATGGTGCGTTTAGTTTTGGATAATTACTCGTTGTTATTATTATTATTAATATTATGATAATTATTGAGCAGAGGTTGAATCTAAGATGAGAATGTGAAATGTGTGTAAATAAATGTTGTGGTTTGGAGGAATCCGTCCGTCCGTTGAGTTTGTATTTGTTTACCATTAATTTACTGAGAGATGTTGATAATTTGGACTCGCACAGCTCTCCCGCCGCTTCTTTTACCGGCCGACGAATTTTTCTACACAAATCATACAACGTTGTTTCCAAAATACGTGAAGCATCATGCCGCTCGATTGCTCGTCTACTTGGGACTCCATCACAGATCCGCTCTTCGAGTCAGTGTCTTTGATCTCATCACAGCAGGTTCGCTCTATTTCTCTATTTCTCCATTACGCTTTCCTCTCTTCCTCTTTTCCTCTTTTCCTATCTTTTCTCCTCTTTTTCTCTTTGTCTCGTCAACCAACTAAAATCTCAAAGCTTTTACTTTGCTCCTCTTTACTCGCTTTTTCCTCTTTCATGTTGCGTGTCTGGTTGTGGAGAATGAGGATTTCTCTTTCTCTCTCTCGTGATAATAACATCCAGATAGACGCTTCACTTGTCTCCTCTTTCTTTTTCCCTTTCCCCTCCGCTTTTCCCTTCCGAGAAAGACGAGGCAGAGGAAGAGAAAGGAGGTTTGGAATTGGATCCAACTTGAGTTTCCAAGATCATTACCGTGTTTTCTCTCTTCTGCCTCCCGTTCTGTCTGTTCTGTGTGTTCTGTGTGTGCTGTGTGTGGTTGTGATGGTCCTCACTAATTGTCACAATGAGTTTTTTCATATCCTCGTGTTACAATTAGGAGGAATATTCACGATATTCCCTCTTTTCCTCCTTTTCCTCTTGTCCGCTGTCCTGTGTACACATTTTCCCTCCTGTTTCGGCCTGTAGTTTTTGTTTGTCCTTTGGTTTCTCCCCTTTTCCACTGTTGGTTTGTCCATTGTGGTGTTTCTTTGTTTCTTTGTGCTCTGATTCTGTTTGCTCTTTCCTGTTTCCGTGTGGCGCGTACGTGTAAATGTTTCCTTTTGTGGGCCACGTCTCGTGTTGTTGTGGGAATGAGCAAATATTGACCGTGTTGTTTTATTTTGTTCTGCAGACGAGTGCACGATTTCGAGTGGGACGCTGAGCAATGAAGATTTATTTATCACTTGGACCTGCTCAACAGCTCCGCCGGTTCTTGGACATCCGAACGCAGCCAGCGGAGCTTTACCTTCCATCATTGTCATGTCTGTCGAGTCCACTCTCATCCGAGTTCTCAAATCGCTAGAGGTTCGTTCCTTTTATTTTCTCTCTCTTTCTCCGTTTCCATGGATCTTTCTTTTTTTACTCGGGGTTTCCAATGGAAAATAAAAAAAAAGAATGGAATAGTAAATGAAATGGAAATGGAAATGTATTTATAAAGATGAAGGTGAAACGGGAACAGAAAAAGAAACAAGAACTTGTTGTTTCATTTTACATAAGAGTTAAGAAAATAGAAAAGAGAGGAATCAACATTCCAACTCACCGTTTACCATCAACTGTTTCTGACGTTTCAGCGCTGTCTCTAGAGGCATTTTACAACTCTTTTCTCTCTCTCTCTCTTTTTTTTACAAGCTTTTTCCAGACAGAAAGAAACCCCAGAAAATTACTTGTTGTTTGAAACATGAGGGAAATTGTGGATTCAGGATGAGAAAAAGTAGTTGAACTCTGACATTCACAAACTCCGTCTTAATCCATCTCCAAGGGTTTCCAACATTATTCAGAATCCACAAATAATCAACCAAAGTGCGACCACCTTTTTTCAGTCCCCTTCCAAACATTTTCATAGACACAACTCCACCTAGAAAAGGAAGAATAAGAAGAATTAACGGGGAATCATTGAATATTTCCTCATATTTAAAGTGTAGCCCCTCGCAGTGGGCAGTTGATCATGTTTGTTGCAGAGTTGTTTGAGTAGCTGAAAAGTTGTAAGAGTTGTGAGTGGTGCGAGGAGTTGGAAGTTGAGAGCGCGATGCATAAATAATGTTGTTAATCAGAAATGCATACAAATAGAAAAGTGGAAAGAGTTCCTTTGTCATGTTTGTTGTTCCAAAAGTAAATGTTTCAGGATATTAATTAAACATTCAGGATATGACTTGAGAAATGTGCACATGTTTATTCTGTGCACTGGATTTTAAATAACTTGAGCTCACGAGGCAAAAGTGGAGAGAGAGAGAGAGAAAAAAAACTGAAAAGTTTCAATAGCTGTTTTCTTGTTGAATTGGCTGAGCTCGCATAGTTAATTGAGTTGATTTTTGGCGTGTAATTCTGGAGCATGTTGATGCATAATGCAGAGCTCATCAGAGCAGAGGAGCAGAGCAAAACTTGAAATTTAAAAGAGGGGAAAAACTTTTGTGGCTGAGTTGTAAATGGACGTGGAAGAGGAAGGGAGACGAAGACTCGAGGTGTAACTACAAACTAAACGGAGGAATAACTAAAAAAGGTGCGTGTGAAAATAAAGGTGAGCCCAGAGAAGATGGCGGATAACTCAACTGTTTGTGGAGTCTTAAACGAGTTTTTTGGGATTCTTGTGATATTTAAAAATTCACGGAGAGTGGAAAAAGTGTCCGTTCTATCGCATCCACAAAATCCCACACATCGCACACACAAATATTAGGCTGATGGCTAAACTTTTTGGGAACATTCTCATGTTTCTGCGTAATCATACCTCTGAGCATCTCCGCTTTGCCCACTGCTTCACTTGATACTCTTTCCCTGTTTTACTCCCGAATAATTGACGAGGACTTGAAGTCAAGAAACCAACACGGAACAAAGAATGGAAAAAGTAGTGGAAAAGTTTCCGAGTTGGCCATGTGAATTGGAGTGGTGCGATTCACTTTGACTTTTTAAACTTTTCTACTTGTTCTTTCCGTTTTTGTGTTACAAGTTTGTTCTCGTTGAGGAGTTGGATTTGATGTGTGTTCTTGTGTGTTGCAGGGGAATGCTGCTCCGGGTTCGCCTTACCTCCGCGAACCGTCCTCCACGAGCTGGCTCAATCAAAGTCAGAGTCCAAGTCGCAACTGCTTCTCCCCGCTCCATTTTAGAAGACATTCCGCTGAAGGTAAGTCACTTTTGTCCACTTTATCAGCATTTCATACTCTCTCAACTCCTCACTCTCTTCCCCTCTATTTCTTTTTATTTCATTTCATTTTATATCATCATATCCACACGCTCACAAAATCCAACAAAATGGAACAAATTTCCTACTCACTTTCTTCTTTGTCTCCATCTCTTTTCTTTTTTCCTTTTTCCTTTTTCCTTTTCCCCTTTTTCCCTTGTTCTTTTTCAAAGTTCAAGTTATGAAATTGTCCATTTGAATTATTGATGATGGAGAATAGAATAAAAAAGAGTGTTGTATTTTATACGAGGAGTAAAAGTGGATCCCTTTTCCTCTGTTCCCTTTCTTCCACAATTTCCCTCGCAGAGTCGTAAACATGAAGTGCAGAGTGTGAGTTTGTGTGTGTTTTTGTACAGCAGGTCGACGCGACAGCATCGGAGGTCCGGAACTGGATCCGACGTTTGTGCGGATATTTCAGTCCTGTTACCCCGCGATCGTGCACCCGACGATCCTCCTGCGACTCCTTCTGCATCGCCTCCTCTCCACCGGCCTCGCACTCCGACGATGGAAAAGTTGTGCGAGTCGAGCGAGCTTCGCTTCCGCTTACTCGGGTCATTCCGGTCATTCCATCTTCTCCATGTTCTCCGCAGACTCAAGAACCTCAAGAAGTCGAGCTTCAAGCACGGACACGGAGTCACTTCCTCTCCGCAGGCGGAGACAAGTACAACTTTTATCCTTTTATTAATATTACTATCATTATTATTGTTATTGTTATTATTATTATTGTTATTTTCATGCTCATGTGCATTTAATTTGATTGTAATTGTTTTTACTCAGGTGAGTCTCACGGTGGACTGCGGCACGGGAATCAATTTGAACGAAGGTGAAGAAAGTCACGTTCTGCACGAGCTGGAAGAAACCAGTTCTCCGCCGGAACAACCACAACCTGAAAAACAACAACAACAATCACAATCACACCAACAATCGCAGTCACAGCCGCATCATCAACATCATCATCAACAGAGGGAGTCGGTGCAGCTGCCGGGATCTCCGACCAAGAAATCCAGTACGATCCGCGGGATATTTTCCAAATGGAGGTCGTCGAGTCAGGAGGCGAGTATGGAGAAGAACGAGGACATGCAGCGACTCACTGTAGAGCATCAACCCGGAAGCAGCTTTCTGGGCGGGAAACCGCGAGAGAGCTCCATTTTTGGCCTACTTCCGCTGGCTGGACTACGACCTGCCGTCTCCAGAGAAAGTCTTCAAGGCGGGAGCGGACCCAACAGTCAAGCGAATACGCCGATCGGATCTCCCTCATTCTTATCAAAACAGGTGCACTTTCAGTTCCCATGAGTTTGAACATATTCTTATTAATATAATTTTGGCAAAACTGCATAACCTTGTCCACACCTAAAATCCACAGCCATTTTTAAACTAAATGTAGTGCTCTTTTATTAGTAAAAAAAAAACAAGTAGATTTGAGTTGTCTCTGTAGTTGGACATTGCGCATTGTTTCTTGGATGTGCATTGTTCTTTACCGATTTCCCCGTCCTTCCTTTTGGATAGGATTAGATTTTTTTGCTTCATAGTTGTTTTTCTTATGCGGAAAAATCTCTCTCTCTGCTTTTTGCTTTTACAAAATCTAGGACGTTGCGGATTTTTATTCTGATCAAGGGCCTTTATTCCAGAGCTTCAGATTCGGTGGGAGTCTGCATCACCGGAAGACGCGGCGTCTGAGCAGGAACAGGTCGCTGGACGTCTCCACGGAAGCCACCTCGCCCAAAGACACTCCTGAAGACGAAATCTTGGCCTTTCAAAAACGATTACAAAACCTTCCAGATTTTTTAGATACCTCGATGGACGACCGCCCGCCGAGTCCCCCCGCACTCCCGCCCTCCTCGCCACGACCCAGGTCACGCTCTGTGCCAAAAGTTACTTTAGACGCCCCACTCCCGCCGCTCCTCACCTCCTCACTCTCAACCTCCTCTCCGCCGTCCTCACCCACTCTTCCACTTCCGGCGCCTGCCGCTCATTTGCTCAGTCCCTCCAGTCCGATCAGGGCCTGTCCCTCCATGTCCCTCCCCCCGCCTCCCTCCCCCACCCACACCAACACCACCCACGGCCTACTCACGCCCACTCCGCACTCGCCCAAGGGACGTCGAGGCTCCTCTGCGGGGTTCGCCATTGACCAGGACAAGCACGGTGGCGGTGGGAGTGAGCAGAAGGCGGGAACCGGAGGACTCACGCTGAGTGATCGGATTCTGGACGCCAGTCGCCGGAGCTCCGTGTCGCCCCTCAGCTCAGCCACCCGAAGAAATGACAGTATTTTCATTAGTGATATGCCGAGTGTTCATCGATCCGTCCTCACTTTTGTCGAAGTAAGTCCTCTTCATTTTTACATCTACGCTTCTCTCTTTTACTCCTCTTCATAATGACTTCTAGTGTAACACACAGACACAAACATCCACTTTCCTGTGTTGACTCTTCCGAGAACCCTTGTGATTCTTGTATCATGTGTTTTGTGTGTGGGATGATTGATCAAGTTGTTTCACTAAAATTGGGATGTTTTTTTCTATTTCCTTTGTTGTTGTTGTTGTTGTTTTGTAGGATTGGATTACGACTTGCAGGCCTCATGGGAAAAACAGTGTGATCAGAGAACTCCGAGAGTTTGTGGCTCGCGTGTCTTCTTGTGGTCCGCCGTATCTGCGCTGGGCCGATCACATCCGAATTCTCTGTCCGTCCCTGGTCAGTTCTCACACAACACAACCTCTTTTATTACACATACAAAACTACAGGACACAAAAACAAACAAAGTGCTCATTTATTTTACTGGGATTTTTACAGGTGACGGAAGATGACTCAAATGATTTGGAATCGCTGGAAGCAATCGCCAACGAGTACTGGGAGGTACAAACACAACAAACACAACAAACAATCATTATCATTATTTATTTTTAAATTAAACATCCAGTTTTACTTGAATGAATAAAATGAGCGAACTAATGATGTGACTCTGTTGTTGCAGATGCAAAGACTGGTGGTGAGCGGAAGTTTGCCGTGCTCAAAAGAGGAAGCAGCCGTTTTGGCGGGGATCCAACTCCGACTTGAAGAGTGTTGTTGGCCTCAGTCACGACCACCCCGACCCGCTCTGGTTCCAGGACTCTCTCTCAACTCTCCAGCACCTCCAACACCCAACTTAACTGCAGCAGACAAATCCTCAACTGCCACACGCACCGACGACGACAAAGTCAGTTTGAGCAACCATCCTCATTCATTTACTAATCAAAGGATTCTCTCCAGCAAAACACTGTCACAAAATCAAACGACTCTTTCATTTCCTCGTTAATTTATTCTAATCTCGATATTTTTCACTACTAATTTCCTTTGGAAATCCGTAGACTTTATTCCATATTTTAGAAGTAGTTACTCTAAATTCAAGTCTTATCCAATTCTCCCATTCTTTTCTTTACTATTTTATTCTACAAGTAAAAATGTAAAACTTATTTACACAATCTTATTCTTATCAACGGACACTCTTTTTTGTTTCTCTTTCCCATTTCAAGTCCTTTGTGTTTTTATAGAATGTGTAAAATTACAAAACATGGGTAATTAGCTGATAATTCAGGACATTCCTACTTTTCACCACGTCCTCAAATCCGTATGCCAAAGCTTTACCATGTTCACACGCTCATTTTTTACTTTTTACGTTCATTTGAGCACTTGTTAACGACCGGAATGGGAAATTTCCTTTTTTACATGCTCCAAATCCTATTATTCTTTTTATAATTTCTTGTTACTCCAGTTTAATTTTCCACGTGAGTAAACAACAGTTTTTGTCATCCACTACGAAAAAAGAAAGAAAGTATGAGCAAAATTTTCTTTAGGTTTTTTATCCACACAGTTTTTTTTATGCATATTTTGCAACTTTAGAAAGGATTTAAAATTCCCATAAAGTTGAATTCTCTTTGTATCTGTATTTTGGTGTACTAAATCACAGTGCGAGCAGATAATTTCTAACGGCTAATGCAAAAGCAGAAAAGAAATGAAAAAGATTTTAAAATTAAAACTGAGCACAAGAGAAATGAAACTGTTGTGAGAATAGAGTTTTTGCTGGGGAATCCTGTTTTAATGATGATTATTTTCCTGTGTTTTGATTATTTTTTTGTTTGTGTGTGTGATTTAGGATTCTTCTCTGACACCGTTAATAAACAGTCAGACGGACAGTCCATTTCACGGCCGATCCACCTTGACGGCGACCACAACCACCTCGGGTTCAGGAGATGGCGTCGGCGTTGGGCCGGAAGAACAACAACAACATTTCGTTCCTGAAGAAATCCTGCCCAAGAATGTCAAAGTTCTCAAAGTAACAAAACTCTCAACAATCAGACAACTTTACACATTTTGTACATCGTGTGGTTTTTGATGATAACTGATAAATGTATTGTTTTTGGATTCAGACGTCAGGTGTGGGGCGGGCGGTGCATTTGCTGACCACGTGCTACTCCTCCTCCGATGACAACGAAATGTCGCTGTCTGCATCCACCAAACTGGAGGATTTGGTCCCGCCGTGTTACATTCACGCAGGAAATATGCCACGTCTCATCAAAGTGAGTTGTTGTCACACATTTTATTATTTCATTCCAGACATCAGAATCAGAATCGTTTTATCCTTTCAGCATTCTAGTTTTACTCTCCGCCTGGTTAATTTGATGGGAAACGGAATAGAATTTATTTCCCTTGTCATTATTATTACATCTTTTGCATCCTCAGATTCGGAATGTGCTGCTGAATCGGCGAAAACTGGGAGCTTCCTTTCACTTTAATCGCAGGTTTTAGAGTTTGACTGATTAGAACTTGGAACAGGAGAATATCCACTGCAATCTGAAATACTTTAGCTTTTATCTTTCATCCATTTTTAATCCCTGACAAATTTCAATCACCCAGGAATCGCCCGACTCGTCCCTAAAACATTTCCATTTCTACATGAAACATAAAACAGTTGGGAATTCAGAATGGTGGTGCATTTGATAAACTCGAGCATTTGGATTGTGTTTTATGCATCAAAATCCCGTCATGACGCTTTACCCTTTTTCTGCCTCGTGTACATTTTGCTCATAAAACCAAGTAAATAAATGCAGAATCGCATGTTACATCATGAAATAATCGTGTTGGATGATTTGGTGTCAGGAGCAGAAGCGTCTCTGTTTCTAGTTGTTTTCCTTGTCAAAAGTTCCTTTTGTTTTGTCATTAGAACCCCCAGAAAGAGGTTGAGAGAAATGAGAATTCCCCATAGGAATAATCAGAATGTTAACATGAAAAGGGAGAGCAGGTTCGTCGGGTTCAAATTGAGAATTGTATTTCTCATCTCTCTCCTTTCCCTTTCTCACTTGTAGAAACATCAGAGGTCACAGGTAACTCCGGTTTCCTTGGCAATCAAAATAATGAAGGCAAAACGGATTTCCCTTCCTTTCATCTCATTTGTTTTCTTTTGTGATTGAGTTCAGAGTTGTTTTCTCAAGTCATTTCCTAACCTTTGAGCGAGTTTCTTCCATTTTCTCGTAACATTTACACTTGTTCTCTTTAATTTGATTGATGACAATCACTAGAAACTTGTGTCAATGCATTTCCGCATTTAAACTCCAAACATTTTTAAAAAATAAAAGAGCAAATGTTTTAATTTTCCTCGTCCTCCACTTCCGGCTTTAAGGAAAATAGAAAAGGCGTGTGTAGAATTCTGCTTATGTAAGCCCGGCTATTTTTCAAGTCCTGGTTTTAGAGTTCAATTTCCTTTTCTATGAAATTCAACAAGATTGATCAATATCAATAATTGAGTTGGGAGTATTCGGATGTTTCAAAGGGACTTTAGTAGCAAAATCCTAGATTAATAAATTCACAAATCCTCATTTGTTGAGGATTTTGTATCGCCCTCAAACCAAAAATCCAGCGTACAAGATGACGCGTTTAATGTTGGACGCGAAGCCCACTCGACCCTGGATTTGTACAGACAGGAGGATTTGAGTACGCGGCTTCGCCTCGGAAAAAGAAGATGATACGTCTGAGATGATGATTATCTGTCATTTCTTTCATGTTCTCCTCGCTTTGATTTTCTCGTCATGTCATCCGAGGTTTTGGACTATAATCATGCGGAATCTTGTGAGACTGAAATTAAGCGGATGCTGCGCTGCGTTGACTCGGTTCATTTTGGAGTTGGGTTTCAAGTAGAATGTAAATAAGAAGGAGAGGAGAAAGAAGAAAGAAAGAGAGAAAGAGAGAAAGGGGAAGAAGAGGGATCAAAAGTACTTGTTAAATTTCCTCTTGTTTGTTTTCTACTTGTTCTAATGGATTATGGATGAGATGAAAGGGCGAATGAGGAGGAGAAGATTCCAGTTCTACTCCAAACTTCCGCAGTCCCTCCATCACAAACTCAAAAGAAGCAACAGGACAGAAAAAACTGGATGTAGCTCTCATTTATTTTTATTCAAGAAAAACAAGTCTGAACTGCGAACTTGGGATGATCCAAAGACTCCCTCATTTTTATCTACGCATAAAAAGCAGATGAAACACAAATGATGGACAGTGGAAATGGAGTAGTCACATTCGGATTAGGAGCCCATGAAAACATGGAGGTTTGTAAACAGACACAAACTCCAGCTCGCTGCTTCCAGAGCGACAACGAGAAGTCGTAAGAGACATGAAAATCCTCCTAATGAAATCCGAATGTGTCACTTTGATAAGGAAGTTGACGCTAGATAACGGATTTTAGATAACACTGCGAAAACAGGACAAGGGCAAACAGACAAAAAGGTGGAGCAGCGGCTACAAAAATAGACTCACATCAACTTTCACATGGAATTGTGAGGTCAGTACAGCTGCGGTTACCCACTCATTTTCCACTTGTTTTGTTATGAACATCAACTTTCTTTAACTCTTCAAAAATCAATCGTATTGTTCATCAAGCTTTGATTTGTAATTCTTTACGAGCTGATTCAAACAAAAGTTGTCCAAATCCGTCTTGATGATTTGGTTACTGTTGACGGGGAATTTGTAGTGAAATTGTTGTCGGGTTTAAAGTTTGGCCCTGAAATGAAAGGGAAAGTCCAGTTGGATAAATGAGGAGAAAGTCCGAGTTGTGTTGAGTTTTGTGCAGTGATTGAGGAAAAGAGGGAATGAGTTGTTGAGTGTCCACATGTGTGTTTTTATTGTAAATAGTTGATGTGCGGCGCATCCATCTCGGGTAAAATCTCCCCGGTCGATCATAGACTTTGTTAATTGCCTCTCTCCTTCATCCACTTTCCCGTCCGCCGTCCTCTCCTCCGCCAACTCCATCAATACGCTCATGATCCTCCGCACTGCCAAGACATATGGACTCGGATAAGAGATGAGTAAAGTTCTTCCAACTCAACACTCGGCACTCGTCTGGCTGCTCCTTCTTTCTTCTATTCTCTCTTTGGACTCTCTTGGATTTGATTGTCTCACTTGAGCTACTCCACCACCTTCCACCATCTTCTCCTCTCTTCTCCTCTCTCTTCTCCTTTTCTCCGGATCCTCAATAAAATCCAAAAATCTCATCTGACCATTCCTTTTAGTTTGCTCCTGAGTTAAGTCAACAAGTTGTGAGGTTTTCCCTCCGCCTGGGTTTTCCCGCTAATCCTCAGTGCACACAAAACAGAGACCAAAGTAACAGGAACACTCAAACAGGAGTGAAATAAAAGAGTGAAAGTTGATTATGGGGCAAGGCCAAGGGACTTTCCTCCTTCACGCCCAAAACCAACAGGAGGACCAGCAAAACGGAGAAAGTGAACCGCAGCTCCAGGTTTGTTACTATTTTCCTCCATCTTCTTTTATTTCCTCTTTTCCGTTCTCTCTTCTTTTTATGTTCTTTGGTTTTCTTTGGTTTTGTGAGGTGAGATTTGGCTAAAAGTGGGGAAAGGCTGTTGAGATTTCCTCCGTTTCATATTTCAGTATTTTCCCAGCCTCTCATGTTTTGGTTGTTGCTGTTAGGGAAATGGTGAGAAATGATAATATTTGTTCACGGGAGGAAGACATAAATAAAATATGAGAAGAGAAGACGGAGAGGAGCTGAGCCATGTCACACTATTAACACCCATCAAAACATTTCCCACTTTCTCCACTCCAAAAGGTACCGCTTGATCCAGGAGTTCGCAGCACATTTGAGACCACCTCAACGCTCAGAAATTACATGCACAATCTACACCACATCAAAAGAGGGAGCTCTGAAAGACCAAAGGAAATGTTCCCTCTCCGTTTACGGCTACTCCATTTTCCGTTGCTCCAGTCGTCCTGATCACAAATTATAGACATATTAAAAAACATTTTGTAATTCGTACACAATTTGTTAGTTTGTCTCTTTTTATTGAGCAAGGCTAATAATAATAATTATTATTATTTGTTTGCGTGGTTGGAATTGCGGAATACAAGTGGGAGTGAACCAGGATGAGGCAATTCCTAATCCTCAAACAGGCCGTTGTCTCAATTCAGGTTAAGTGTTGAGCATCGCTCGTAGTCAGGATGTCATTAAGGTGGTCAGCAGAGAGCAGACGCATGTTGCTCGTCCTTCTTCTGTTTACTGAGTCATGCTGAGATGATTGTGTTTTTGTGTGATGGATGAGATATTCTCCTGTCACAAAACAACAGAATCAACTGGAAAATCTCAAGTCCTGAGCCCCTGCTCAACAAAATCATGTCCTGTCACCAGAGTAAACACGTACAGTTTGTTCTTGTTCCGAGGCTTTGTTCTTTGTTACAACCTCCAGCTTCTATTTCCCACTGCACAATAATTCTACAAAAGTCCCGTCAAAAATCAAAGCCTTCTTTCAAAACAGCTAATTCCATTTTGTCGCAAGACCACTGAATCAAAGTTAAATCATTTAAAAATATTTTGCTTGTCCACTTAGCATCACGAGTTGAGGAAATGAATTCAAGGAATTTGGAGCGGAGAGGCAACTTGTTGAAGGAGGAAACTGTGTCAACTTGTGCAGGAGCAGAATCCAGAGGAGAAATGCAAAAGAATGGCTGTTTGTGTGTGTGGGAATTGGAAATGGAGTTGGAGTTGGGATTAGAAATGAGGAGTGGAATGAGAAGAGAGTGAAGAGAGTGGAGTGCGTGATTATTGCGAGTTGTGGAGTAATTTCCCCACGAGTTTACATGATGAGAATATGGATATGAATTTCCAGGCTGGCGAAGGATGGAAAGTTGCTCTTCCAAAGAATCTCCTTACTTCCGCATCCTCAACACTCAACACACAACATGATCTCTTATTTCTTTCTCTCTTTTTACCATTTCCATAAAATCTACATTAAAATCCCATACGAGAACAAATGTTTGCATTTGCCTCTGCGAGTTTCCCATGATTCTCCTTCTCTCTTCTCTCTTTTCTCTTCCGTTCATTTTTATTCCACTTGGTTCTGCTTCTGTGGTTTTGAGTCTTTGCTTAGATTTTATATTTAATCCACACGCAGTTTCAGAGTTTTGCAAAACTCGAAACTATTGAAACAGGATTCACGTCAGTTCTGTATCTTTACCATTTTTACTCGGAAACTCCTTTTATATCTTCCAGACAGCATAATTTCTACTTTCTACTAATACCCAGAATTTCCACTCTGGATCACAACTTTTCAATCGATATTCCAACTCGATACAAAAATATGAGATTTATTCCGTAGAAAAGGAATAACTTTATTTGTAGCATCATGCTTTGTGACTCTCATTTGTTTCATATAATTCATGTTCCTGTGGACTACCAGAAATCCTTGTTTTTGGATAAGATTTTAGTTGTAAAGTAAGCCAACTGTGTGTTGTGTGCAGAGAGACAAAAAGAATGATTGGAGTGGAACAAAAGTCGACAGTTGGAGGTTTTGGTGTGATATTTGGGGAATATTACGAGTGTAAACTTAAAAATAAGTTGGAGAAAGAGGGAAATGTTGGCATTCAGCACATGAAATTCTCTTGTGTGTGTTTGCTGTGGAATGGCGAGGGATCTGTAATGAGCAATAAATATTGCAGCATTCAATCTCAACTCTCTTTCCTCCATTCACATTCCCATTCAAGCAGACCACTTTTCTGGTTGTATCTCTGTCTATTGTGTGTTTGTTGGTGAGGAATGGGCAGAGAGTGGTCCTTGGTTCTTCAAGAATATCACGAGTCATAAACATGTGCACTTCCTCTTTCCTTTGGCGAGGAGATGACTAAAATCCTGGTGCATTTCCCTCCATTTCCTCTGTCTTGTCTATTTATTTGTGAATGTAGTGTCAACATAAAAGGGAATGTCCTCTTTTATTGGAGCAGCTTGTTCAACCAAACTGGGAACAGAAACAAAGTATTTTGTGCAGGACGAGTTCTTAGCTCAAGCACAATCATAAACTCGGCTGACAAGAGTCAACATTATTATTTGTCGTTGATCCCGCTTGAACTGCGGAAGATGAAACTCCAGCGCCACATGAACATGACACATGACACACTTTCCTCTTGTTCTTCTAGGGAATGACATTCCGATTACGACTACAGCTATTCTCATTGTTTTTGTTATGGTCCTGGATGATGACTCTTTTATTGACTTTTGACTCGCTGTGATAATTTCCCCAGTTGGAATCTGAGGAACGGGAAAAGAATTAAAAACTTGTGTTTTGTTTTGTGTTCCTTTTGGTTTGTGGGAAATGGATGAGTTGAAAATGGAGCCATAGTTTTTTATTCGTAGTTAAAGGAGCACATGGTTATTTTCTAGGACTTTTCCCCTGCTGCACAAACACACGGAACAATAAAATGTGTGAGAAGGAAAGAAAGAGAAGGAATAAACAAGTTGTGGGTGTTGAGACATGTGTGCTGTTCTGTTTGGAGCTGTTGATACGGGAGCATAAACATTGTTGGCTGTGCGTCGTGAGTCTGTTCATATTGTTTTTATGGGACTGGTTCAGGTAGATGCGCTCTGCTCCGTTCTGCTCAGCTCCGCTCAGTTCCCTCGCTCTCCTCTCTTCTCTTCCTCGCTCAGTTCAGCTCAGTTGAGGAACAAAAGTTCCCTCGTCCCATCGCCAATTTTCTCTGTTCTTTCTTCCCTTTTTCCGCATCCACCGACCTCACAAACCCAGTGCAGCATAATTTGCTCCAAAATGTTGCCCCGTGATTTCCATGTCCAGTTTACATTGTGATTTCCTCAATCATCGCAGTGACAAAGACAGCTGAGATCTCAATCAAAGTGCCATAAAAGAAGCAGCTTTCAAAAATAAGATAGAAAAGGTGAGAGTTGAGTAATTTGTGTCTGTGTTTGTGGTGTATCTTTCTGATCGTGTTGGATTGGAGAGTGGGAGTGGGAGTGAGTGTTGGCCGGTCATTGGTCATTGTAAATATTTGTGTAATTCAGAGAAAGGACAGGAAATCCAGGGAAACAAATCACGTGTTCTCTTGTGCTTGTGATTGTTTACTTTTCCTCTTTCGCTGTCTCTGGGACTGTTCACTGTTCATTTGTTGGGTGCGGAAATGTTGAGGAGAGGACAGGATGTGCCTGTCCTCACTCCGCTTTCATGACTCTGCTCTCTACCGAATTCTGAACCCAGTTTTTATGGTGCGAGTGTCTCAATTCATCCACATGCTTTTCCAAGAACAGAAACAGAGTTCAAGTGTGCGATAGCTGATAAGATTAAATGCTGGATTCTGGAGGACACGGGAAATCCCAATTCAGGTTTGACCTTTACTTTGTTTTCTATTTCTAATCCCTGAGTCACAACAATTGCGGATAGATGTCACGTCACATGCTGGGTTTCTGTCTGACCTTCAGCTGTCATCTGCGCTTTGACATCAGTCACTTGTGGCTCCTTTTTCTTGTGGGGGTCACAACGTGTGTGGTCTCTCATCTGTCACATCATTTCTCTCCGTCTTGTCTTTTACTCACAGATTTGACATGTCCCACACGCTTTTTCTATTTTTATGGATCGTCCAACTGGATTTTCCTCAAACTGACAGTGTTTCCTTTTTTACAGTGTTTTGTTCTTGTTTTTATATGTTTATGGAGGTTCTTTTGTTTCCCAAAGTCAGAGCTGATTCGGATTTTTGAGACATGCTCCTATTTTTAATCATGTCTCTCTTTTATCCTTTTCCCCCCAGACAAGCTTTCTTTTTACCTTTTTACCTTTTTATGTTTCTTTTGATTTGTGTCATCTCTTGTTATTGTGCTCTTAAAATGGAGTCCGTGGAAAAGTACCGGGAGGAGAAATAAAGGAAAGGCGGTCCTTTTAGTGATACTCGTGAGCGATCCTTTTATCTTTGGCATTTCCCTGCTCCTTAATTCTTGTATCAATAATAATTTTATTCTTTGTCATGTTTCACGTGGGGAAATTCTGTGATGAAGAACCAGCGCAGAATTAGATTTTGAGTAGAGCACAACTCGGCGTCATTCCTTTTTGTGTTTGAGTGGAGGGAAAGGCGGAAGCTGGAGAGCGAAGTGAGTGAGATGCAGAGAGAGAAGAGTGAACAACTCGAGTCAAAATCAATACAACACTTAACAGTTATGTCTTGGTTCAAATCCTCCTCTTTTATTCTTCGAATGAGCCAAGACACAACAGAAAAAGAGGAAATTTCAAGGTTAAAATAATTATTATTGTTGTTTGTTCTGTTCCTTGTTTCGTCTAATTGTCAATTCATCTTTTCCTCTTTTTTCTGTCATGTAAAAAACTAGGTCTGGATAAATTTACCAAATAGGAAGAAGAATGAGTATTTGTCAATTTGTGTAGAGAGGAGAGAGGAGAGGAGTTGGGCTGAACTGGGTTAAAGTTGGCGGAATGGAAAGAAGGGAGAATGTGCGATGGATATTACTTTTAATGTATCCGAAAAGCCATCTTGTTCCTTGTTGTGTTTTGCATTATGGAGATTAGGACTGTCTATAAAAAGGCTCATAAAAATGATGCATGACGCCCATATTCACCAAATATCCTACATTTCCCAAAGAGTTTCCTTTTTGGAACCACAACCCAACAAAAGCGAGTGTCGTGTGTGTTGTTGTGGTGTGGTGCAGGAAGGAGGAATGAATGAATGAATGAATCAGGAATAAAGGATGCAGAGGCGGAAAAGTAGATCCTCTTCCCCATTTCTTATTTCTTACTCCGTATTCCCCCTCGCGACTTTCTCTGTCTGCATTGATTTTATTGAATTTCCCTATGCAAAATCCATCTCAAAATCCGTCTACATTTCTGTTTGCATCCACAACATTTTGTTTGTGTGTGGGCTTCCCATTATTTTCAACCAAAAATGCAGAAATCCAAAACTGTTTCATTCATACACATGAAACAGCGTCTAATAGTTATTTCTCGTCTCCTCAGACAGCCACGGCCTTCTCATCCATCTCACAATCCAATACACTTATTTATTCTCACATAAAAAACATTTTTATCCGCGGAAAACCCGAGGTATGAAATTCAAAATACAAAACATACATGTAAAATGTGAAGGGATAAAAGGAGAAAAAGTTTGCAAAGTTGAGCGAAAGAGTTTTGATTCGACAGTTGAGATTTCGGATGGACAAGAGACATGATTTGAAGTGTGAGATGATTTAATTCCGAGCTCCTCGTCTCGTAGTGATATCCGTCGCTCCATTATCAGAATTACCAATTCTTTGAACATTTCCCCGGAAACTCCTCATGAAATTCTGTACAAAGACAGAACAGGCGAAACCGGATTCAGATCCAAATTATGAATATCGCAAATTATAAACTTCCGGTTGTTCAGTTTTTCCTCCGCATTCAGATTCAGACATTTATTCATTCCCTGAAAACTCTCCGTGACTTTGTGTTTCCAACTTTTCCGGAATCCTTTCCAAAGGAGCGTGTACGAGTGAAAAGGAAAAGCAGAGATTGAGGAGCGAATGGGAGAAGAGGATCGGGATATCGGACGAGGGTTTGATGTGAAGATAAGAAATGAGCATGAAAATGATAATGGATCAGGTAACAACTTTGAGCTTCCACTCCTCTCGCATTTTGGACCGAGTTATTGATTTTGGATGTGGAGAATGTAAATGTTAGAAAGGGCAATGCTACGGATCACAGATTTCCTTTTCTCCCCTCAACTCCCAAACTTCTCCGCTCTCCTTTTACCTTTTCCTCTTCACTCTTCAATGTGAACAGCTTCAACTTTTGGTTTCTCTGCACACGGAATTTCTGGAGGTCGCTGGGAAGTTCTTGTAAAGCCAGAGGCTTTTTTTCCCTGTGTGAATTTTACATGGCTCTAAAATTCACGTGGATTTCATGTCTGAATACCCATTTCCCATTCAATCTCTCCAGCATCTTTCACTCATTTCGCTCATCCTCTTTTTTCAAAAGTATTTGTATTGAATTCCGCACATGATTAACGAGTGGGGAATTCTGAGTCGACGTGGCTCGGAACTCGGAACAAATCAATCTAATCTCATTTTCTAGCTTTCTGAATCCCACCAAACGCAACATTTTTCATGTTCACATAATAAAAATGACAGGTGTACTTTAAAGAGAGTGGGATTGTTGTGCAGGCAAATAAAAGTTGGTGCATGGAGGAGAATTCATTGGGATGGGAAACTTGGACTGAAACTGGTGACAATGAGATGCTTCTTCAACCAGCTTCATTTACATTCCGTATTAAATTACTCGTAGCATAATTCATAATTTGGCTTTCATCCTTTCCTGCGGAGTATCAACTGTACTCATTTCCAGCCCCAGCTCGAGCATATTCATTATCCGTACATTTCGGATTCCGTCAGGAACACAGCGCCACACTTGTCCTTTCATCCTCCGAACCACCGATACATTTCAGTTACATCAACAATCAACAGTCCTTTGTCTACTCTTTTCCTCTCCTTTCTTTGTGCTCCTCATCATTTTCCCCGTGTCCACTCCTTTCTCTCTCTCTCTTTTGCAGACACAAACGTACACAACTCCTCTCATCTCTTTTCTCCTGTAAAATGATCGGCCTTTTGAAATTGGGATGGACTCCGCACCAGTTTTTAATGGGCTATCACATGAAACAAAACAAAACAAAATGGGTGGAAAGTGTACACAAAGTGGACAAGACATGTGAAGCATCCTTTTATTATTTTGTATTTTGTACCCAGAAACTTTCAAAGCAGTGGGAATTCCAAACAACGCAATGTTACGGCTTTTGGTTTTTAATTGTCCAGCGGCTTTTTGACGGAGCTCCATTTGAAATGTCTGCTGTGTGACGGTTTTGATAGGGAAGAGCGTTTACCTGTCTCGTGGAGTTGTGAGCGCATCTTTTGTGCTTGAGTGTCGAGTCTATTGGAGATTGGGAATCTGGTCTCTGGAATCTGGTGCATAATTAAGGAAGGGACATGAGTCGCGTTTTAAAATTGGGTAAATTGGGGAGAGGGGGAAAGGGGACTGATAATGTGTGGTTGATGATGAATGGGAATGGATCTCAGCTTAAAGTTGTTAAATTGTCCCGGGAAGAGTTGTGATGTGCAAAGAGTGGAGAAGAAAGAGTGGAGATGTTTTGTGGTTTTTGGTGGAGCTTTAAAATATTCCGCCTACATTTTTGAGTATGTTTCGGGAGAGTTTTGCTGTGTGCTGTCATAGAGTTGATTTAGTGCAGTGTTTTTGAACTCCTGTCCTCTTCCGTTCTTCTCTTCTCTGTTCTGTTCTCGCTGTCTTTTGTATGAATGATGATATGATGAAGGAGCTTAAAGTTTATTCCTTTAAGTAGGAACAAGTTGAGTTGAGTTGAGTTGAGTTGAGTTGAGTGAGTTTCCCCTTTCTTTTTCAATGTCTTTCAAGAGCGTGGAGGATGTATTAATAGATGCCAAACACCGAACACCAAAACTCTCATTCCGTTCTACTCCGTTCCAAACCCCCGACTCGACTCGACTCGACTCCATTCCTCCTTTCAACAAAGTAAACAAAACATGTTTCCAGCACAACACTTCCCGTCCTACACACAAAAAGCTCCTCTTCGCTGTTCCGTGCATGTGCAAATGTTGGTTCCGTCATCATTTATTTCTAATTACCATTTAACATTTAACAGTTATGCCCGTTGACCCTGCCCTCTACCCATCCGTCCTAACACTCCAAAACACACACTCAAACTGATGACAAAAGTCAGTCCTACTTCTTCCTCCGTGTTTTTGACTAGTTTATAAAGGTTGCTTGTTCTTTTCTCCTGCTCTTGATATTGGAATTTGGGATTTGGAAGGGTGATGATGATGATTCATGAATCGGGAGGGAAAACTAATTGTTGGCTAATGGCGATGAGCTCTGAGTTGTGATTTACGAGGATGTTTGATGAGCGTGTGTACAATCTGAAGAATCTAATAAATGCTAATAAATGTTGTGTTTTTTCTTGTGCTTTAGGAGCAAAAGCGGAAGTTGTTCCACACTTCCGTGTACGAGTCCGCAACTCAGTTGCAAAAGTTGTATTGCGGTACTTGCCGCCGACTTCCAGCGTACGGCTGCCGTCTGATCGTCGTCAAGGAGCTCCTGCGAGGAAAAACTAAAAAGAAGGTAATTATTTTGATTCTCACGTTTTCTCATATTAGTTATGGCAATTTGCCATCCCTCTCATTTTTTTCTCCTTCTTTTTTCTCCCGTTTCTCCCGTTTCTCCTGGTTCTTGTGTTTCTTGTGTTTCTTGTGTTTTGTATGTGCAGCGTGTAGCTTTGAAGTGTGTTTGGTTTGTTCACAAGTCGAGTGTCGAATGTTGAGGACGATGAAATGAAGCAGAGAGTAGAGACAAATGACGGGTTGTGTGTGAGAGAGAGAGAGAGAGAGAGACAGAGAGAGAGAGGCAAAAAGAGAGAAGATGAATAGATAAATCTGCTCCTTGCTAATTTTTACACATAATACTTTTGCTCACAACACGAGAGACAGAGAAGACAAGAGGAAGAGACAAGAGCACATTCATCTTCTCTAACTGTGAATAAAGGTTAACTTTGAATTTTAACAGATGAACATCTCGCCATTTCCATGTGAACATGTTCAAATAGAACAGAGCACACTCTTCGCATCAGCTATACATTTTACTTATACTTTGATTTACGACTGCGAGTGTTGTGCACGGGAAAGGTTAATGCTTTTCTTAATATCTCTCTTTATTCTCTTTATTCTCCTATTCCTCTTCACAAAAGAAAATGAGTTGTTCTCTTTTCTTCTCTTCTGTTCTCTTTGCATTTGCGTCCACAATTCCTCTCCGCTTCATCTGCACACACAAACAAGCCCCAATAAAATAAGTAGTGCTGTGTGGAATTTCCACATGTGGGATTCCAATTTCCCCGCTCCTCTCTGCATGTACAAAATGTACAATGTTCAGTTGATTCAGTTGATTGGTAATGGAGGTGTTTCTCGTAAGTAAGACACATGACACGAGAGAGAGTGAGAGAAAAGGAGAAAAAGAGAAAAAGGTTCTCTCCTCTCTTTAGTTTCAGTCCTAAATGTGCTCTCTTGTAATGGCTTATCAACATGGTTTCGAACTTGAAAAATGAACTCTCTCTTCTCTTCGCTCTCTTTACTTTTCCTCAGGAATGTGCAAAGGTAAAAAGGAGAGGAAAAGAGTCTGAAGAGTACAAAACATTTTTATGTTCCGAGATGAAATACAGAGAATAACATTTTAATTTTCGAGTCTGTTCGTCTCTCACGATCCCGTTTCGTTTGATGGGCTTTTGGAAATTTCAACTGTGGGTCTTTTGTGCGCTGCGTCTCCTTCCTTCTCTATTTACACATTATTTTTACACACATTCCTTCTCCATCCATTCAACGCTTTCCGCACAGTCCATCAAAATACATTTCCCGATTCCCGATCCACTCAGTTCCCTTTTCCTCAAATACCAAGAAAACTGTAGGGTTAACAAAAGCTCAATGTTATTTCTGCGTCTTTTATTTTTGGGCTAATAAGTTTTGACTTGCGGAACTCGGGATTAATCAACAAGATTTTGAGATTATTTTCGTTCTGTGTTTGTGTTGAGTGAAGAAGTGACGTTCAAAGGTGCTCGCATTGTTTTTGGAGAATCTCTCATGTGTGTCGTGTTTTGTGTGGCATGGTTTTTCACTTGGCTGGATTCATCTTTCTCTGCTTTTTTACAAATCCCGCGTCGTCTTTCGCAAAAATTGGACACATTCCACACCGCAAAGTTTGAACCACAACCGACACTTTTTAGGTTTGTGACTTGCTTCTATTTTTCGGTTGACAGGAGCAGTAACCATGACAATCCGGCGTTTCTGTGTCGTGTTCTTGGGCTCAAGTGAATGTGGACGAGCATCCAATAACTTGTTCGCACTGTCTCAATTCACAGCAGAATATTTATCATAAAATGATTGCATTCATTTCCCTCTTTTTTACTCCCGGTCACAACTTTGGGAGTTTTCGATGTTTCTGTGGGAAAATGTGGATGATGAGGAGAGAACAAGAGAATGAGTATGGCTCGTCATGGGCATAAGTAGAAGAACCTCCACTTGTTGTCCCACAATAAATAATAAAAAGAATGGGAACGTGCGCTTTCTTGTTGTGTGTTGTGACAGTTTGTATTTCCCATCCTCATCCTCTCTTCTCTTTCTCTTCTCTCTCATGAATTTCCATTTCATTTGCATGCACGTCACATATTCAGAGATCCCCCGGAGTTTCCCTTTTTATTGGATTCGGAGGATTCCCAATGTGGGGCTTTGACGTGAGTGTGGTTCATTTCCTCTTTTTTCCTTTTCCTCCTCTGCATTCTCCAGCACGTCACAGAGATTTACTCTTGTGTGTTTGTGTATTGTACAAAGGTATTTAGCTAAATTCCATCTGCTTCCACATTCCGTCCTCCTTTCTTTTCTTCTTTGACATCTCAACTTTCACAATTTCAACTTACTTCAAGTTATTTTATTACTTCAAGACTCTTTTCTCTTGAACATTTTAATGCGTCTTTCATATTTTTTGGTAAAGTGTATTAAATATTTATATTTTCTTGTTCTTTTTTTTCAGGCTGCTCGACTTCTTGGAATTGGACCAGAAAAAATCATCTTATTAGACTGTCGTACAAAAGTTCTTGCAAGATCTCAGATCACGTCCGACTTGATTCAGGTTCCTCTTTTCATTCTGCTCCTTTGTTGTACTCTGACAATTGACAATTCTCAAGAGGTTCATTAAACCGTAGAGTCAAATAATTCTCTTGAGTTTGGGAATTGGCCGAATAAAGTTGTATTAAATGAATGTTTTTTGAAATTGTTTTGGAATTGTGGGAAATTGTTGATAATGTTTTTGAATGTTGTGTTTTCAGTGGAGAGCCGGCGGCGGGCGGAATCATGACCGACTGATATTGGAGTTTCGCGGAACTCGGTGGTCATTGTTGGTGGGGAGTGGGTCTTCTGGGGTGGGAGTTTCATGTGGGCACCTGGGGTCTGTGGGTGGTCTTCGTGAGGCATCGCGGGCTTTATGGGCGCTCCTTCGAGAAATGGACACTAATTTCTTGGATGACTTTGTTTTTCAACGAAAACCCATTCCCACGGATTCCGGTACGCAAATTCATTCACCATCTTTTTACTCGTTTCTTCCGCTAGTAAATCCAGACCCCTCATCTTTTGAATCCTTTAACTTTTCCACTGCTCTATGTTATAAGTTGTATATGAGTTGTAACGTGTTGAGAAACTGAAGGTTGTGCGTCTGAATCATTTGATTACGCACAACCACCTTCTTCAACCTCCTTTTTTTATTCCGTAACTTTTAAAATTCAAAGTATTTTGTAATTGGATTTCATGTTTCTTTTTCCGCTTCCTCTCATCCGTTTCCCTTCCTTCATTTCCCTGTATTAATTTCAATCTCAAAATCCGTACAGTTCAGTATTTCAATATTTGTTCAATATTTCCAACTGTTCAACATTCATCTTTTCCAAGTTGTTGTTGATTTATTTAAGTTTTTTTTAGTTTGTTGTTGAAGAATGACAGAGGAAACTTTTCCAGTGTGGAGCTGCCTTAACTATTTTTGTTGTTGCATTTAGATTCACAAAAGAGAAAGTGGAAAACTAGATCGAATGTGAGTCCGGAACTGGAACAACTGGAGAAAGTTCTTCATTTTCCAGAGGAAGTTGCCCTCGCTTTGGCAGAGACGGAGAGTCAACTCTTTTGCCAGGTAAACATCCAGTTCAAAAGCATCCAAAACATATATAAATCTTTGGTTTTACGGTGTCTCTTGTAATGAAAGTGGACACGTGATCTGTAGAGTGTCAACTCAAGTATTGTATTGTGCAGAGTGTAAATGTGTTGGTGTTTGATTTTCAGGTGGCTCCTCTGGAATATCTGAGACATGTGACGATGGACTTGGGCTTGAATGAGCATGATACGGAGCCTCCGTCCAATCAACTCGGAGTTAACGCTCTTATTGATCGATTCAACGAGGTAATCGCACCTCTGCCAAAAGACTCCCAAAATCACATGGCTTTTGTCATGTTGATTATTTTAACAAAGGGATTGTTGTTCATTTTGTGGGCAACAAAGTTGATGTCTATCCCAAATCAGAAATGAGGAAGACTTGCTTCAAATTTATTTAGGCGGACAATGCAATTTTCCTGGTCGCACTAGATTTGACTTTGGATCATGCGGAGAGTCGTGAGCTGACTCAGAGCAGCGGATTCAATGCATTTTTTTTAGTGTATCTTGTGTATCTCATAGTTACACAAGTTGCAAGTTGATGGGGGATAATAAGTGAATTAGGAGTTTCAGGATATTCATTTTCATGTCCAATTTATAATCTGCAGAGCCCATTAAAGGTTTTCTGCAGTAAAAGAGATGTGGAGAGTAACGAGATTGTTTCAGGTTACGCGTAGCACAGTGTAGCACAGTGAAGTTTAGTGAAGCTGCAAAGGGCACAAATGAGAGGAAGAGAATAGAATAGAGTGTTTAACATAGTGAGAGAGCACATGCAAAAGATGGTTCTATTTTATTTCTGGATCTCTTTAGTAACATTCGATAGGTTTAGCATTTTCAGTATTTTCATTACATGAATAAAATATGAATATTGAAGACTTGCTCAATTTTGTTGATGAGTTTGTAAATCTTTTGTTGTTTGTGCTTGTGGAGAACAGATCAGTTCCTGGATCACGCATTTGTTGGTGTCTCCGCCGAGTCACGATGAGCGAAAGGCGATGCTCTCCTGTTTACTCCGTGTGGCTCGCACAGCCTGGAATTTGGGGGCGTTCGGGACTGCCGTAGAAATTATTGCTGGACTCAAGTGAGATTTCTAATCTTTTCCTTTCTTTTCCTCCTCTAATTTTGATTCTCTTGTTTCATTTTCCCATTTTCCCCATCCACTTTTACTTTATTCTAATTCTTGACATTCTATATTATGACTCTGTGTAATATTTACAAGTAAATGAGTGAATGGGTAAATGAGAGCTCTCAAAATTACTTGTCTATTTCACGAAATTTCCTAATGCTACGCTTAATCTTGTACTACACTCAAGAAAAGTTGTCCAAAAAATTTATTGGTTGTGTAAATTAATCACTCTTGTAAAATAACTTTTTGTATACTCGGTAAAACCAAATAATATTATTGATTAGTGGTAAAAGATTGTTAGAACCTTTGATGTTTAAGATTAAGTTAAGATTAGTTGTAATCAATGTATTCAATTTATTGTGTTGTGGTCTGTTGCCGTGTGAACAGGAAATTGTATTGTAAGAAAACGATGGAAATTGTAAAAGCCTCTTAAAAATCTCAAATGGAAATTGATGAATGTAAAAGTAGACAATAGAAAATAGAAAGTGCATGTGGAAAAAGGAATAAAGTGGGACGTGTTCCGTGTTGAAGGGGGAAAACATGAGAGGAGGCGGAGGATTTTCTCCTTTCGTCCTCCTAAAGAAGAAGAAGAAGATGATGAAGTGATAAAATAATTAGAGGAGTAGTGGCAAGAGTTTTCTCGGGCCTCCAGCCGTTCAAGCCATGTTGTAGGCCGACGGAAACTACTTGCGACTACTCACTCTGGTGCCTCAGCGATCCTCTTCATCACTTCATCTGACAAGGCCTCATCCACCATTTTACAACTACATCAGTTACTACTGCTACGTGTACTCGGTAGTTTTTGATGTGCCATTAGAAATGTGTTATAACTTGTCAACTAATTCAAAATATCCATACATGATCATACTAAAAATGATGCTAGTAATTTGTTGTCAATGTAAATTTCCCGTGAAACACTGTTGAAAGGAAAGAGAGTAAATTCGGACTTGTTTGGTTGTAGATCGTCCAAGCTGAAGCCGTTTTGGTTGTCCCTTCACGAGAAAGAGGACGTGGTCCCGATTTTGGACATCCTGACCACTGCTCTTTTGGGGGAGAAGCTCCGCGGAGACGAGGACGTGAAGACGGGAGTGGGAGGAGGCGGGTGTGCCGGTGGGATGGGAGTGGGAGGAACGAGCAGGGCCCAAATGGACAGTGATTTACATTGGATTGCTCCGGACTACGACGAGGCTCTGCAAACAGCATTAAAAATCCCAGCTTGTCCCGTCGTCCCCTTCTTTGGGAATTACCTCAAAGAGCTTCGCGGTATTTTAAATAGTCCGTCCCTCGTTGTGGTCTCCTCCATGTCCGAGCAGCACCAAACCCAAGTGAGTAAAAACTCCAATTATCTCATATCCATTTCCATCTCTTCGCTCCACACAAATTGATCCCAAAGAGTTTTCTCTTGTACTCATTTTATTCACATGCAAAACAACCATTCAATTTCATTTCAATCTCCGATCCAGACACGTCCGTCCAAATCCTTTTTAATTACACTCCTCTCTTTTTCTCCTTTTCTCTTTCTCTCTTTCTCTCTCTCTCCTCAATTCAACTGAACCTCTCTGAATTCTCAATCCCCGCTGCCTTTACTTAAACGGATTGTACTTGAAAACCCTTTTACTCCAACAGTCGCTCTTTGCTCTTTTAAATCAAATGTATTTATCCTGCACATTCCAAACTTCCTTTGCTCCCATCACAAACTAATGATACGAGATGCGGATTTAAATCCTTTCCCAATTCCATTCTCCACACATGCAAATTCCAAATTCCAGGTGAATCCAAAGCCAACATTTGGAAAGTTTGTTTCCAATTCAACTGGAGAAAGCATCAGAGAGTAATCTCATTTCATGTGACGTGCAGTTTGAGTTTCTGATTTAAAAAAGAACTGTGTAACAGGATTTTTCACTATTTGTTGTAGATTCTGGCAGACACAGAAGCGGAAGATGAATTCTACACGAAAATCGGTCCAAGTGGTTTGCTTAATATGAACAAATTACGAAAGGTTCAAGTTGTATTGGAAAAGATCACGGGAGTTCACCAGCACCACCTTAAAAAACAACAACGAGCTGCATTTTTCCACTCTGATCGACTCAGGTACACAACACAAACAGAACTACAGTTATTCTCATGGTAACTTTTGTCCTTTCCATCTTTGTCATTTTGTCTTTGCATCTTTTACATGCGTGTGTTTGTGTTTTTTGTAACGTCTCCTGGGAGCAGCATTCACACGTCGAGCATCGAGAGGTCGGGGTTCGCGGAGGAAGAGGACGGGTTGAACGGGGACTTGGGCGAAGATTTGTTCAGCGCGAGTGTGGATCTGACAGACGAAGAGACGCACACCTCAACCGTTTACCGCCCCGTTCAGCCCCTCAGTCACGACCACGGGGTTTCCTTCATTCCCCTGGACAACAGCTCCATTGACTTGCATGTTCTCCAGGCCCTTCATCACGGCTGCACCGCACTCCACATCAAGTGAGCACACAATCAAAACAATTGACATTTTGTCAAACAAACCAATAAAATAAATAAATGGGATTCGCAGCCAGACATTCTTTTTTCTTCCTAATCAATTCTCTATTTTCGGAGGGGATTTTACAGAAGATGAATGTGTTATTTTGTGTGTTGTGGTTTTAATTTTCAGTGATGGGCGAGCAGCGTTCGTGTGGTTAAAGTTGGAAAGATCCTGTGGAACTTTGACTTGGAGCAAACCTGTTTGGAGCTCACTCCGCTTTTCGCACACTCAGCCTGACTTTCTGCTCAGTGTTGATCCAGAGCTGATTCCTGTTCTGCCGGGTCTGATTCTCAAGTCCGGGGGGACTTACGGGAAC
>JABASP010000949.1:0-37176 GCA_019776565.1 Sminthurinus signatus | reverse complement strand
TAAACCAATTTCTTTCTTATTTTCCTCATGCATTTAGTTTCAAGTGTGTAGTGGAATGAACAGTGTACATTGTACATTGTACGCTGTACATGCAGTATAAAATATACATACATAGTTACCTATGTTGTTCTACATTCTATACTATATGTCATTTCATTTCATTCCATATGTATGCTTCAAGAAGGCTAGAAGGTCTGAACAAGTTTCCTGAAACTAGTGAAATATAATAGAAATGAAAGTAAAATAA
Source organism: Sminthurinus signatus (assembly GCA_019776565.1). NCBI lineage: Eukaryota > Metazoa > Arthropoda > Collembola > Symphypleona > Katiannidae > Sminthurinus > Sminthurinus signatus. The sequence continues at coordinate 36,929 of JABASP010000949.1, read as the reverse complement.
AAACTGGACAAGTGGTAGCGATAAAGTTGAATTGCAAGTTAAGAGTTGAGACTTGAGAGTTTAGAGTTGAAAGTTGAAAGTTGAGAGCTGAGGCTTTAGAAGAGTGAGGTACGCGGCAGAATTTTGTCCAGCCTGTAAATTTTACATGTACACGTAGATATCAACATAATGTACTGTAATGTAATCTACTGTAGTTGGTGCGGTGGTAGTGTGTGTCGTTGTGTACACAAACCCTGGAAAATACAAAATATAAAATATAAAATAAAGAGTAGAAAATGAGCTATTGGCTACATATTATATTATGAAGTGTGTTGGAAAGGCGAGGTGAGGTGAGGCAAGAGGATATGTATACAGTAATACAGTATACACACACTGTACACTGTACATTGTACATTGTACTTTCTTTCTTTACACTGTTTACCAGAAACTAAAAGTACAATGAACAACACTGAGCATTTCACAATGTGGATGTGGACGTCCATGTCCGCGATTTCATATTATATATTATGTAGCAGAAAAGAAATATGAACGGCCTCCAAATAGCAGGTTGACTAAACTGCTCAAACACCATTTTCCCCTTTCTCCCTCTTTCTTTGCCTCGTTGAATAAAACTCAAGGGATGGAGAGAGAAAGAAAGAGACAGAGAAAGAGAGAGAAAGCGATCCGCAGAGGGAATGAGGGGGACAAACAGTAAAAGTCTAAATTGCGTGTTACAAAATTCAACCATAACAATAACTCGGCCGAGTATATAATCAATTATTATTATTATAAATACTGTATACTTTATTCTTTGTATACTGTAAACTGTACATTGTATACTGTATTTTTCATGCCATTATCATTACAAGCAACTTTAAGTTGAAGACTTTTGCCTCACCTGCTGCCAACCCAAAGCCAACACCAACATCAACGCCAACGCCAACGCCAATGCCAGCATCTTGGATTTCCTACTAGTGTATTACCATTATTTTTCAAGTTAAAGAAAAGAGAAGGAAAGGTTGAGAAAATTCATGTCCCAAAATCCAAAATTCTACAATACATATATTCAACATTCTGAGCTCAGCCATTGACCATTGACTTACTTTCTTTGAGTTTTTTAAAACTTTGTAATTGAAATTAAAGGCTTTGAAACTATGTAGAGTGCAAGCTACATCAAATGTACGATTCAAAGAAAAACTCATTTCTTTAAATTCACGTACATGTTAAAATGAGTTTCAGCACACCTAAAATTAATTAATTAAGTCATCACCATAGAAACTAGTTGGCTGTTTTTGCTCACATCTATATAAATAATAAAGACCTCATTCCTCTAACTTTTACACTATCTGTATTCTGTATTCTCCAAAACCTAAGACTCTAGTTTAAAATGGATCTTTCTAATTCCCCATTTTAAACAGAAAGTAGTTCAAGGAGGATGTAGATTCAGGTTTGAAGTTTTAAAAGTCTTTTCAGCATGTTATTCCACGAAATGATACATATTTATAAGCAAGTATAACGTACACGCGTTTTGAAAACATGAAATTTCTTACACGGCCGTATTGGAATAATTCCAGTTAAAAGTTAAAATGAGAGTGAAAAAACAGAAACAGAAAACAAAAGAAGGAAGAGGGAAAAGTAAACAATATTGTACTTGCACATTGTACATTGTACACTGTAGATTTTACAAGGGAAAGGTTCTCTCAGGTTCTCATGCTCCATGTTCCGTGTTCAGTGTTCAGTGTTCAATGTTCAGTTCAGTGGGTACAGAATAGGGAATCATAATTTAAAAAGTGGAATGTAAATGTAAATGCAAATGCAAATGTGGATGTGAATGTGAGCGGATCCATTATACAGGAGAAGGAGTTGACTCTTTTAAATATTTAGTTGCATGATTTTCATTTCAATTTTCCCCAGCTCCAAAAGTACATGGAATCTAAATTTTATCATGCAAAGTCATGTCAAGTCCGCTCAACTCAACTCAACTCAGTTTTCTTTCTGTCTTTCTCTTACGCATTTCTTCCTTGGGCTGCGGGCAAAGCCTGCGCATGTAGAATGTAGAATGTAGAAACATGCATGTATTTATGTACGGTTGAGTGTCGAGAATGGGGAAAGGAGAAAGGAGAAACCAAGGCACAGTTGTACCATGTACCATGTTCGCACACGAATTATTAGGCACGCAGTGTAATTCTAATAAGGAAATTGGTTTAGCTAGTAGAAAAGTCAAGTGAGGAAAAGGTTGGAGAGTTTGTTGCTATTTACTGTTTGTTTGTTTCTCTTTCTCTCTTTCTCTCTACATTAATACGTTTCGCTGGTCTACTGTTGCTCTTGCTGTTGTTGTTGTTGGTGGTGTTTCTGGAGACTCTCATCCACTGTATGGGGAGAGTATATAATTGCATGTTTGGATGGTTGTAGGTGATGAATGGGAAAATAAGTTGATTTTGAGGCAAGTTACTCCATTTCAACTTGACTCGATTTCAGTCGAGTTGACTCGAGTCAAGTTGAACTGAACTTAATGTGAGGGTAAATTCCAACTTTTCTCTTGTATTTAGTACGCTGTAAACTGTACAGTGCGTACTGTGTACTGTGCATATATACACTTGTAATGTACACCTTCAACTTCCCCTCAACTTGAAGAACCAACCACTTTTTGCTCCTTGTTGACTGGAAGGAACCAAGTACGAGTAAAAGTAAAAGTCCAAGTACGTGTATGCATAATATACAAATGGCATGTGGCATGTGGTTGCTACCAGTACTAGTGCTCATGCCTCTCACAACAGTACAAAAATACAAATATTCAAGATTTGACTTCACCAATCTCAACTGAAATCAGACGATTCAACTAGGAAGTCAAAATGGCAAGTAGCTATATAAAGCTAGACCACAGACGGCAATTCCAAAGCCAAGTACCACAACTCACAATATGTATGAAAATGCTAGGCAAACGTGGATTTGAATCCAATGAGACTTTACAATATAATATAATATATACTGTACAACATCTGTATTCTCTATATGCATTTTTGATGCAACATTACGCATACTTGAATACTTTCTACAGTACTTGCTTTTAAGAAACCGAAATCCAAATAGAATTCAAGTCCGTGTACAGTGTACAGTGCAGTGTTGTACTTTGTAAGGGAGTCAGCCAAGACATTGTACATTGTATGATGATGATATGATTTGAATCCCAAGTGAATTTGAGTCGACTTGAGGGTTCCTTTCTCTTTCACTCTATACTTCATGCTTCAAAAATACTTCAATAGTTATTCCATAATACGCATGAAGAAGTCGCCTTTTTCCCTTTCCTTTGGATGAATTTCATACCATCGGCATTCTATTTCAATTCGATTGCCAGTGCAATTGCCATTACCATTGTGACCAGTCACCAGTCACAAGTCTCCTTCTGTTTACACATCCATTTCCATCATATAATCCACCTGTTCACCACTCCTATTCATGTTCATGTTCCCATTCCAAACCACTCGTTTGCCAAACCAAGCTATCCACATATCGTAGCTGTAGCCGTATTTGTAATACTTGCAGTAAAAGAAATGCAAACAAAATTGAGAGAGAGAAAGTAGGTATTTTGTAGGCTGACTTTACTAGTAGTAGTACTTGCTTTCAAATTTCAAATGTATCAATGTGTGGAAATTTGGAGATTTGGAAATGTCTGTATTATCTACAATCTACATAAAAATCTACTGGTACTTTTGATCAAAAGATAAGTACACAAGATTCGGAAAGGAAAGCCAAGGAACAAGTTAAAACTGTACTCTAGTACTCTAGTGTTTAAAGTTTATAATGTGTGTATAGCTTCTACACTTTACTACTTTTATGTATAGTTACAAATGTATCAAGTAATGTTTACACTGTCTAAAATCTAGACTCTAGAATCTAGAGTCTAAAAGCAAAAGCTTTCCATTTTCAAAGGGTTGAAACGGAGAATGAAGAAGTGTATGAAACAGGACATGAGGAAAGAAAAGTGACTCATTTTTTCAATGAGTAGAATTCAAAGAAAAGAAAGCAGTAGAGGAAGCTGGTTTTTTGAAGGAGAAGAAAAAGAAGAAGAGTGGTAATAGTAGTTTTTTTGTATCATTGTATAGTGTATTTGGAATGCCTTTGACTTTGTCTTTCTCTTTCCCGTCTCTGACTTTTACCAGAGAATGGATGCACATGTGCTCTTCTTTCATACTCATGTACAGTGTACACTGTACAGTGTACAGTGTACACACCCAGTAGTGGATGGATGTGTACGAGTATCTTTGAGTATTTGTACATGAGGTCGGCTTCATTCTTAAAAGGAAGACTGAGTGAGGAAGAATGGAGAGAAAGGGGAAAGAAGGAAAGTATTTGGCAATGCATTGGAATGGAGTGGTGTGTTGCATGTTGTATCTTTTATTTTGTACGTAAAAGAAAATGAAACTCTATTTCACTCTCTTGACTCTCTTGTCTCTTGCTCTTGCTCTCGCTTTCACTTTCCTTTCACTTTCCTTCTCATACTTCTCTTCTCCACCAGAAAAAAAAACTACAGACTACAGTAAAGTTGACTCATATTGACAAGTTACGTAATTTCTTATGTTGACGAGATGTCCAGAGTCCAGTGTCCAATGTCCAATGTTGAATGTCCAATGTCTATGCACATTGAACATTGAGCAAACCTGACTGGCTGTTTTTCACTGGTCGTTGGTAGTGAAGTAAAGTTGAAAAGAATAGAGAATAGAGAATGGAAAATGGAATTGCGGATGTCAACTGGGAAATTTCCCTTTTTTCCATTTTGTGTCACACAAATCCAAGCATGTGTGACCGGCCTAGATATTTTTGACTACTTTATGAGATTTTCTCTCCTTTTATAGTTTTATAGTGTGTTTAGCCCACGTACTTTAACAGCCCTTTCTCATACTTTATACTTGTAGTTTTAATCCTGTGTAGGCGGAACAGAGTTTTTCCAACAGCTATAAAAATAAAATAAGAAACTTGTATAGTTCCAAAATTAGTTTTGCTTTTTATTTATAGCTTTATAGTCTCTTCTCTCAACTCTCAAGTCTAAATTGCACAGTTCTGATCTTGATCTTGAGCATCTGAGCATTTGAGCATTTGGGCGTTGGACACCGGCTAAAGTGAAAGTTCAGGGTTCAAATTTGAAATTGCAAATCTCAAAACTAATCCTGTTGAATGCTCACAATATCAATATCAATGACAATGACCATAACCTTCAAACAATCTGTTCACCAAATTTACTAAATGTACTCTATTAAAGTTGACAGTAGTGAAACCTTTTTCTCATGATTTACCTAAAATAAACTAGTTTGTTTTCATTTTATAATAATACTTTCAAGATATTGGCTAATTATTGCCAACTCATTTGACAAAAGATGTATGGAATTCCTGAATCGAAATAATAATAATAATAATTGGAGAAAAAACCCAAGTTTTGTTTATTTTTTGGCTTTCTTTTACTTTTTTAATTTGTAAATTTCTTACTGTTCAACCAGATAGCCAACAAAAACTCGTCAATTTATTTTGGAAGCGAAACAGTTTGGAACAAATTTTCTGAAACATTGGCCTTCTGTGTGTAAATGAGAATGTAATCCGTTTTTTTGTGTGAGTAAAACATGTTATTATCAATGATGATGGTGGTGTTTGGTGTTTGGTGCTTGGTGATGGAAATGATACTGAGGCTAATGATGAATAATTTTCCAACAGGATATTATTTTTGTTCAAATTAATCACAATGTTTGCCGTAATTTGCAATTTCCTTGAAGAATAATGAAATGCGAGTTGGAATGGTATGGAATGGAAAAACTTGTCACCACTCATCCTTTCATTCTTTTACCTTGGGCTGAAGCTCTACTCTCGTTGTCCTTTTTCTCGTCTGTCTGCCGGATCTAATCATCTTAATGACATACATGTATGGTTAATGTACCCTCAAAATTACAACTTTTATCTCTACTTCCGTGAAATTCCAACTCGGAGAGAGACGACAGAAGATATTGTAGATAGAAATTGTAGATAGGTTGGCATGTAGATAGTTTAGTGAAACTTACAAACACCCTAAATCCATAGACAGATAGATATAAACTGTACGCATATCCTGGTTATATCATCGTCATCTCTCTCTTGATTATAAAAACAATCAATTACCTCACCATTAATTATCCTATAGAAAAATTACACACGTGTATGTTGTATGTGCTCACAGGGCAGTACCCTTCATGATAAATCCATAGTAAAAAGGGGGAATGAACGAAAATACAAAATGGTCCAAAGATTTTGTTTAATGTTACATAAAAAGTAAAACTAATCTAGTCTACTCCGTTTAAAAAAAACTGTAGATAAATTCAGAAAATGTGGAATGGGCAATTATTTACATTTTATTTCAGCGGTGCAATTTGAAACAAACATGTATAATGTGCAAATGTAGAATGTATAATGTTCAAAGGTCGTGAATTATCTTGTATGCTTATAATAGAAACCAAAACAGGAAAAACAAAAACAAAAACGATATTCATCTTGCTTTGGCTCTGACTCTGGCTCTAGCTCTGGGGTTTGTGTAGAAGGAAAACATTTTCACAGTTGTGAGCCCACAATCCACAACTAGAATAAAAGTAATGAGAGGACAAAGATGAAGATGATCCTCCAAGTCGTTGCATTTATGTTACAAGGCTACATCTTCTACTTCTTCTACATGTGTACAATGTACATTTGGCAGCAGACAACATTCCATGTAATGTTCTTTTGGCTAGTCTTCTATATTTTAATTTCCTTGTTGGATCTGCTACTGCAACTGTTACTATTATTACTATTACTACCACTACTACTAGTCGCTCGTTGTTTTGCTACTGGTTTTAGTTCTGGATATTAGATATTGTGTTTCATGAAGTCATTCTCATATATTATAATAATTATTTTTGTCACAAACAACATCGAGCGAGCGGAGCTGCAACTGTTTATTGTTATTATGGAGAAAAGGGAGGAGGAGAAGAGAAGAGGAGGAAGAGACATGAGAAAATGGGGAAAGTAAGGCCTGTGTACTATGTACTGTGTAGTAGACAAAGAGAAGAATGAAAATCCTTCTTGCTGCCATCCTCATCATCATTATTGTCTCCCATAGTTTCATATAGTTTCCACAATGTATTCCATATTCCGTACAAGGGAAACGGAGAAAGCGATGAGCATTGAGCATTGACGATGTTTTCTCAAGGTTCCACATTCTGTACTTTGTATATTATATGTACAATGTACAATGTACAACTGCAGTGTGCATCTCTTTCGTACGACAAACGACGAGAATGGGGAAAGTACCTTCTTCTTATACAAGCTCCAAGTTCCAAGTTCCAAGCTCAAAGGAAATGTATGCCATTATTTCTGAGGAATCTTGTGGCTAGTGACAAATTCAGTTAGTATGAACATTTCTCCTTGTAATAGTGCTGTGAGACAAAGTTTGTGAGCGAGGAAGGGCCGTGGTGCATATAGCATGCAGCATGCATCATGTCCAATGCCCAAGTAAACTCCCAATTTCCCATCTTTTGTTTATTTATCATTCGTGTACTGCACCACAGACACGCATATGTATTATGTATACTAGATTCATATTATGATAATGATACATGCAAAAATCTATAATTAGTTTAAAACGGACGCGTCCCTGTTTTTGGTTCCAAGTTAAACTTTAATGTAAGTATTTTAAGCATATATAAATTGATTTTGTAAACGAAACTACATTCTACATTGAGGTCAAAAACACCAAAGATCACATGCATGAAAATTGTCCAAGAATGGACTACCCTCATTGAAATCAATAGTTCTATAGTTGTACAATGTACATACTAGTTGGAGTTGGAGTTGTAGTGGAATTTTGTTTTCTAAAATATCTAGAATCTAGATACTTGAAGATAGTACAGGGAAAGAAGGGGGAAAGGAAAAGGTGGAAAGGAGGAAGATGTCTAGAGTCTAGAGAAAAGGGAAAGTGAAAGAGAAAGAGCATGTCGTGCCATGGGGAAAGAAGAAGTAAAAGAAAAGAAAGAAGCTAATTTAATATTGGAAACCAATTTTTCCATCCTACCAAATTACATTAGTCTCCAACACACATCTCTCGCTCTTTACCCCTCCACTTCCAACTTCCAACTTTCAATCTTATATAGAAGCAAGAGGCCTAGTCGTTGGCCTATTATGTTCCCAATTCATATGAACATGCGTACACTACTTTACACATAATAATACATAGTCGACCATCTACACACTATACACTAAAAACATGTGAAGTAATAATAATTATAATTTTTCTCATTCTTTTCTATATATTTACAGAACTCAGAGGAAACGCGGATTTTGTGTTACAGTACTTTGTAAGTCTACAAGAATCTCTTTCAACCTGTGAAAATCAGTAAAAGGATTGAGTTATACTCCACCTATATTTGTGTCTACTGACCTTAGCCTTTATTTGAGTGTATAGTGTTTGAGAAGACTGTAAAGAATTATCATTAAAATAATCAAAATTGTCAAGTGAGAAAAACATTTGATCCCACCATCAAAATAAAAAGGTGAGTTATTTTTTTATATATTTAAGTAATTCAAGTAATAAAAACGTTTATAGTATCATCAAAAGATAAAATGTCAAATGTCGAATGACGCAGCTCATCTCAAAGTAGAAAAGCAACCTCATATTTCTTAGAAAATACGTTAACAGTAATTTGAACTAAAAATGACAATCATGAATAATGAATAACGAGTAATGATGCATAACAACAATTCGTAAAAAGAGAACAAAAACATTGCAGAATATCTACACTCTACATACAAAAGAGTAAAGAAAATTACGTACTTTTTGTCAGAGGTTATAGAAGCAGAACAAAGTACAAAGTACAACTACAAAGACAAGCTACACGAATACAAGAAAACAGACGTTCAATGCACTGTAATAAATGTAAGACAATGTTAAACAATGAGAAGGATCTTTGTATATTTGTAAGCACCTGTGAAACGAGAGTGGTTGTCACAATCCAAAGAATAGAAACTGCTTTCTCCGTCTTTTTCTCTGTATACTTGAGATTGTATACTGTAGATTGTAGATAGCTATCTCCAGATATGTGTGTATGCGTGCTTTCCTTGTGAGGTAAATCTTGACTTGATCTATCTTTAGCTATGCTTTCTCTTCCCCTCGTCGTCGTCGTCTTCTTCTCCTTTTTCTCCTTTCCTCATCCCATTATGCTCGACAGTGTGGGACGAAAACACAATACGCACTACATGCAAAAGGGGATAGAAACGACTGCAGAGGATGTCAACTCTGTCTGAATGTCTTCTGTATCTCTACTCCCTCTTCTCTATTCTCTATCTTTTATTATACATTCTTATACTTTATATATCAAAGTACCGTGAGCTGTAGGCATTTATATGTGTACAGAGTTTAGGCTATAGAGTGGGATGTCTATGACTGTGGAAGGAATTGTGAAAAGCTATTAGCTTAAGTCAGAAATCGATATTTTTTCCAAAGAGCGACACTAATTTCTTTCCGCCCATAGCCCATAGCCCATCGCCAATACATTGTACTTTTCCTCCACTTTCTCTCACACACAGATATAGAGAAAGACAAAAATACAGACAGGCAGCCAGACAGACAGAACTTGTTCTTCGTCTTCCTCTTCCTCTTCACCTTCATCTTGGTATTGGTATTGGTATTGGTTTAGGATTCCCTTTATGGTCCCATTCTACTCCTTGACATTCGACACGAGGATGAACGCTGTCTCCTTCTCTGTCTGTCTTCTTCGTCTTCCGGTATCCAAGGAAATTGAGTGTATGCACAAAATCCACACATACATTTATATTGTATTAGAACTTTCCCCCTTCACCCACGCTGATTCAAGCCACATTAATATATATTTATTTATATTACTTTGAAGGTGAAAACTACTTCCATTTCCACTTTAGTTCATCCCAGACTCTAGAATTCCAATTACTTTGTCCTTCTTTGTATCGCATGTCGCATTTCCTAAGTACATGTATACATTTTGGAATTCTTGTGGATTGTGGATTGTAGATTTGTAGATTCTAGATTCTATGAAGAATCGGGAAAAAGTAATTTTATGTCATTGTGTAATGTTTTTTAAGACTTTGCAATAAAGTTAGTCTGAGGAGGTTGAAACTGAAAACTGGAAACTGGAAAACTTGACATTGGTCATTGGTCAATGATCATTGATGATCAACTGGTTTTGGTTTTGGTTCTGGTTCTGCTTTAACAGTTGATGGAAGGAAAGAAAGATGAAGTAAAATAATCCAAAGTCAAAAAATATATGGAAAACCTGACGTTGAGCAGTGACGGTGAAAGTCAGCTTTGTTGAAGGTTTTGGGTTTTGGGTTTTAGTTTGGTGGTACTTTCATTTAAGTGCGCATATAAAGAGACGGGCGGATGGTCGGACGATGGAATGGACCATGGACAACGGACCATAAAAAGACTGTGAGGCTGACTATAACTATGTGCTCCGAGTTTCCAGTTCCGATATACATAGACCATCGAGTGAACAGTGAAGAGCGAAGACTCAGGACTCGGCTGCTGTCATCAATTTTTGACTTGGACACTAACCACACATCACTTTCTACTTTATCCTGTCTACTTTCTACTTTCTACTCTCTACCCGCCACTGACCACTGACCATTGACTACTGACTATCAAATCCTACATTGTGCATTGTACATTCTACCACCACGTTCGCATCTGTATCCGATTCTCCTCTTTTGAAATGGCTCTTGATTTTTTATTTTTTTCCGAAAATGGAAAAGAGAAAGGTTAAAAGAGGAAAATGGGCAAATGGGAAAATGTGAAAAATTGCCAAATTTCAAAGCGCATCCATTTTTTTTCTTTGTACGATCAAAGCTCAACCTCTTGATTCTTGGTATCATCACAGTACACAACACATCCATCGTACAATGTACACTTTACGCTGTACCCTGTGATTACGCACTTGTGCGTGTTCGGATTTTGAGTGCCTTGCCAACGTTCGCTGTCCAGTGTCCAGTGTCCACTGTCCATCCCGAGTTTTCAATTCTGTCTCTCTATGAAATTTGTTCAAGTTCATTGGAATTTAGTCAAGTGAAACGGGGAGGGAGGAAACGGAAAAAGCCAAAGTCAAAGCCAAAGCCAAAGCCAAAGTTAAAATCAAAGTCAAAGTCAACGGACCATAAGTGAGTGAGTGAAAGAGTGCATGTGTGAACCGATTATGGACGAGTGTAAAAAAGATTTTGATGACTGCCATCACTTTATCCTCATAATGATGGGACGAGCAGGGAAACTATCATACAATGTACAATGTCTCTTGTGATGTGTGATACACATGGGCCGTTCAAGTTTTTTTTTTGGATTTTTTAAGGAAAAGTTTTTTCCAAACTTTCTGTCTGTTCCTCTGTCCTCTCCTTTTTATTCTGTCTTTAGTATGTACTCTTTACTCTGTAGTTGGTTGTTAGTTGGTTTAGAATTCAAATCAAGAGGACTGTGACGTCTGAGTAAACTTTTGTCAATAAGCTTTATTATCACTTAAGTCGCTTGAAATTGAAATCTAGGTTCTTTTTGGAAAACTTTTTGTGTGAAAAGATGAAAGGGAAAATGTCAAACTTGAACAATATGTACCTTTCCCATTTTTCTTCGTCTTCTTTAAAAAACTATTTCTGATGAATGAAAAGCTTAAAATCTATCTACGGTCTACCGCCTACCTTCCAATCATCACAATATAATAGTAATAAGTAATATTTTCAAGCTTCATGGAGTTTCAAAAAAATCTTCTTACTTTCTTCATTATCACCCTTTTTCAGAGTTTAAAGAAGCTGAAATCTACAAAGTAGAGGAAGCACAAGTGTGCTGTTTGAAAAATTTATAATTTATAATTTAAATTTCACGGAGATAAAATTAATTTTCCTGGAATGAATATAAATAAAATAAATTAAAGCTTTTAAAACCAGACTAAACATTGGGCATTGCATTCTATTTAACTTTACTTTACTTGAAAGCTGTTTGCTGGATTTTGATTTGCTTTGAATTAGTGTCCTACTTTCTTCAAGTTTTCGATTGTTTGCACGTAGACGAAGATACGGCCATAAAAAACCATTCAACAAACGTACCAAACAACAGATATATACTATGTATTGTACTGTATTATGTATCCAGTACAGTAAATTCAACACGCATTTAATAGAGAGGTCACAGAAAATACTTGATTTAATCCGACACAAAGATTACAAAGAAAGGGACAAAAGAGGTTTTCAAAAGTTGACTATTAACATTCATGACGGTATTTGATATTTCACCCCAAGTGTAACGAGTAACGAGGAAAACAGCAAGCTGAAAGCTCAATATGTCCTCTTGTACTATAAATACATACAATACAATATACAATGCCTTTTTGTGCGTCATCTGAAACCCTGGAAACTGGAAACTTAAACGTGCAAGTCGTAAGTTATACGTTTTCCATTTCATATTGTGTACAGAATATCGAATGAAGATCTTTATTTACTACTGAAATGTAGTTTCAAAAATACATATACTATATATAATAAACATCAAAGAACACAGTCATAATAAAAGGATGTGAGTAGGCAAAAAGAGGAAAAAAAGAAACTCTGGTTAAAGGTCATATAGTAGATTGGAGACCAATTTCCGGATTGTACAATGTACCGTATACCATACAAAATGTCATTCTGAATCGCACGCACTACAACATGTTCGTCGTACTTTGTACTTTGATCTATTCCTAGTTTTCTCCAGTACAGGGATTTTGTGCTCTAATTTGTAAAGCCACATCATGTTCATGGGTACATGTATTTGAGTTTTCTCTAAACCACACAAACACTTACATAGATAAAAAGTGTAAGAGAGAAAGACCCATGGAAATTCTAATTCCGTTCAAAAAGTTTAAGGTGAACAACGAGAAAGGAGAAAGGAGAAAGCAAAGTGACAAAGATGCAGACATGTGTACATTGTATAACGTACAATACTTTGTACGTAGTTTGTAGTTTGGCTTGTTAATAACAGTGTTTTGCTCCTCTCCGCACCCAAACTAACTCATTCTAATAGAAAAGGGTTGACTGCTGAATTTTCTAGACTTGTGGAATGTCCATAGCATTACGGAATGTATAGTTTGATGTGTCTTTCGGTTTAGACGTTATGCGCACACATGGAATAGGTAGTGCAATACCAATACGCACAGAAACCAATACAACTCTGTGGTGAGGATAGAAGTTACCACGCAAAGTATTATTGAGGAAATCTCAAGCTGAATGCCACATCATTGGCATTGAGCATTGAGCATTGAGGTAGAGTTGACACGAACCGATACACACAATAGACAGCGTGTATGTGTTTGACTACTCCAGACTATAGATTTCATGTTCCATGTGTTTGTTCCTTTTTCGGGTACATGTACAATGTACAATATAAAACATATAGTGTACCTTATATCCCCACCATAAAATCAGTACAATATGTACAATAATAATAGTAATAATAGCAGTAATGACCCTTGTGAGGAAACCCATTTGTATCGATAGCGATACCGATACCAATACTCATATTTGAACAAAGAGAAACAAGTCAAACAACATGTTGTTCCGAATGCCTATTATTATTATTATTATTACGACTACTACTTCCATTACAATTTCATATTTGACTATTATTTTTCATATTTTGATGGGATACAGCATATAAATACTTGTTCAAACATATTATAAAACGTGTTTATAGTTTTTGCTCCGGTTGACAAGCCTTCATCAGCTCATTTATTCCGTTTAACTGTTTTTAGATATTCAAATTGGTGTGAAGCTTTAGGATACATTGCATCCTTTCTCAAATATAAAATAGAATGCACGTATACCTGGAATACTTATATAAATTCCCCATTGCTCGATTTGTACATAGAAATTTAAGTACAACAGTTACGAAAATAACAAGCACAAGTTGTAACTAATACAGATTTAAAGGGCCTTGAATTTTTTCAATCCCACACATATAAGTTCAGCTGCTCCTTTTTTAAGGAAGGGGTTAGAAGTTATTTCAAACCATATTGAAAAATTTAAAATTCAACAAGATTCAAGCAATTTCATCATGTATAAAATCCATAAATAGTTTTTTCAACCTGCGTAGGAAGAATAAAAGGGGGGGAAATCAATCTAAATCTCGTAAGCGTAAGCGTACTCGTTCCCATTCTTGAAAATCCATCTGCAATCTGCAAGCACAGATCTAGCTTCACAATACGCACTGTACAATGTACATTTTACACTGTACACATGACACATGCATATTACATATTGCATGTCCAACGTCCGTACGTCCAATGTATATTTATGGACAAGGGGAAAGTTTTTTTTTATATTGCTTTCACTCTCTTTTCCCTTTCTTTCTTGTTCAAGCTTTTGGATTTTGGATTTGGATTTGGTATTTTGGCTATCTGAGAATTTGAGCACGTGGAAAGAATAGATAAAAAATAGTGGAACTGGAAGGAATATAAAGAAAAGAAGGAAGGACGGGGAAAAGAATGAAAAAAAAGAAAGAAAGAAGAGGAGAGCACACAACTCGAGGACCAATTCAATTTATATGTATTTGAGAAGCAATCCCCGTGTCAGATTTACAGGAGTCAGAGTCAGAGTCAAAGTCAAAAGAGGGGAGTACAAAAGTTCAAAAAGGGGGAAAACCGTGGAATTTAGAAGTAGTAGAGGTAGAGGTGTGTGTACATTGTACACTGTACACAAGTATATCTACATTCTACATGTGTATGAAAAATGCGACGATCATGTTACAATCACGCTCACAAAGTACAATCATGGATGTAGCCCTTTGAATAAATAAAGAAGGAACAAGTTGTGACACCTTCCTCTTTTTTTCTTGTTCTCTTGTTCTCTTTTTCTTCCTCATTCTCTCGCGTGTCTAGACTCTAGACTTTAGACTAGTTTTTTATATAGCTCACTGCATATTTTGAAGCTCGTGTTTTATCTATAAAAAGAAAATAGGAAGAACAAACAGAATTTTAAGCGCTTCCTTTCTCCAGTTTCTCTATCATGTCTAGTATGTACTGTTTTTTAGTTTTTCATGAATACCAAGTGCAAAAGGGTCCATCAGTACATTAAAAAATAGAATGTCTTATTTTTATTGAAGATGGTTCATTAGGAACTTTTTAACTGTAGTTCATCTTGTACTGTATTTGGATGAGAGGGTCAAAAATAAGGAAAGAGTAATGTGGGAAAAGTTTATGACTTGTTATGATACAGCATACAGCGACGTACAAAGTACAAAGTAAGTTGTCACTCGAATGCAGGAAATTAGCTAATAAATACAGTAGAGTATAGTTAACTGTGTTGCAAAACCGAAGAGTACAAGTTGTAGAAACATTTTGATGGAAAAGACAAAGGAGCAAGAAAAAAATACTTGTAGATACACATTCGACAAAGACGACAAGGAAATATTGTAGAAAGATGTGTAGAGGACAAGCGGACGCTGAAACGAAGAAAGTTTCTAATGTGATCCTTTGTTCTTTCTTTTCTCCCACTTTTTGTCCCTCTTCTACTACTTACTCACTACCCCTGTCCACATCAGACACAATGTAGATTCTAGATTCTAGGTTCTAGATTCTCAGATGGTAGATTCTAGATTGTAGAAATCATAAACTAGTTTTGTGAGTGTTGCTCTTATTTTTCTTTCTATTTCTGTCTATTTCTCTAGTCGAGTTATTTTTTGTCTCCGTGTTTGTATTCTCTTCTTTCTATCCTTTTGTACTTGCTTTCCTCTCATTTCGCCAGCCTCCATATCCGTGACAATGATGATAATAATAATAATTAATGTTATTATGTTTCCTTCACTCGGTCCACTAGTCACCGTCTATCATTTTCGACAGGCCGTTCCAAAACTCTCGACTCTCGAGTTTCGAGTCTCTTCAACATGTACAATGTACAAATTACAAAGTATTTATACTATATACAGAAATTTGCAGTAGCTTTTTTATTTTTACACAATGCCATTGATTTTTCAAGCCCTCATTCTCAGATCATATTGAAGGTTTTTTGGTTTATACACTTTAGTAAAAGAAGAAATTATTTTTATTTATTATTTAACAAATTGAGTTGTTAATGTTGTGTGTGTATTCCTTCAGCTAACACAAAAAGTTTTCACCACACATCCTTTCACATTAAATTACAATAGTATTGATATTGACATTGACATTTGAGATGTAAAAGAGTGACAAATATTTCCTGTTCAACTTAAATAGTATAATAATCAACCATTAATTTGAAAGGTATGAAAAGATTTGTAATCTAAAAGCTGCATGTATTTTTTCAAGAGGTGGGGAACAAGAAAGAAAGAGGGAGAAAAGGAAAGTGTGTGAAAAAAAGCTTTCATCACTTGATGTAATTAGACATTATTCAGAATCCAGAATTCAGAATTCAGACGACACGCATTTGCCTACATTTATTTTCCTATTTAAAAAGAACTGGCTGGCGAAAATCAAAGAGGGAAAAAAGCGGGTGGTAATTTCCACAGAGAGAGAGAGAAAGAGAGAGTTGGGAAAAAACGGCATAGTGGATGGTGGATGGGTATTGTATTGCAGGGAAAGAAGGAAAAACTCGATTCATTTCATTATCTACAGCTGAGCTCATTCTGATTGCATTACATGTCGTGAATGAGCTCGTTAAAAGCATGGCTGTCACCCGCAGTCACTAGTCACCAGTCACCAGTCACGGGGTACAAGTGCAAGGTGAAAATTCCTCCCTTCTTTTTTGTCTAGCTGTAGCACACGAAAACGTTCCAAAGCCTACATATATTACACATTATAAAGTATGTATGCATTCATCACAAGTTGAGTAAAAGCTCGAATGGAATTCTTGAAAGTTTTCATTCAGTGGGAAATGGGAAATATGTATACATACAGGAGGCTCTTTCCGAGTTTCTCACTCGTTTTCGACGTATTATAAACTATGAATGACATTAGCCATTACTTAATACTCACTCTACAATACAATGTACATTCTACTTCTACATTCTACAGTCTACATTCTACAGCTTAGGATTTTTGCATAACTTTTCTCCGCTCTATTTTCCCCCTTCCTTTTCAGCACGTATTTTATCCAGGTCAACTTGGTCTTCTCTTCTTTTTTTGTCATTTTGATTTCTTTCTCCAGTACAGTATAGAATTTTATATTTCAATTTAATTTCCATGTATTTTCATACAGGTTTTTATTACTTTCCACAGGTTGAAAGTTTTACAAGTTTTTTAAAGCTTTTTCTAGTTTACCCAATATCTAATACCTGAGGTTCACGCCCAACATAACACTTTTAATTCTCAGGAAATTCCATTCACTATACTTTATAGTTTAGAATCAAAATAATGATTTGAAGTTGGATTTGAAGGTTTACTTGCATAATAAAAATAAATGAAATCAAAGCGGGCTGTCACAGAATCCTGGAATTCTTTTCATGAAAAGTAGAATGTACAAAAATATATAAAATATAAAACATACAATCCACAATCCAGAAATACCTTTTTACATTGGACAGATAATACTTTTTACTTTTTATGTGTGCATCACAAAACACACTACACAAAATTCGGTACGTTTAACTAAATACTAAATACAAGTACAAATCGGAATGGACTTTTACTTGTACTGGATACTGGATACAGAGAAAAGGTAAAGGAGCCTCGACTCTTCACTCTTCACTCTTTATTCTCCATTCTCCATCTCCCACTCACATTCACCCAGTGGAAACCTAGGTTCAAATTCCATGTTTGATGTAATCAAAGGAAATGAAATTAGAAGGAGGGTAAAATACCCCAAGTAGTAATTTGTAAATTGATATTAATTTTCTACATGGAAGTGCATTACCTAATCATTGACTACCTACACCGTACATAGTACACAGTACACAGACTACCAAGTCGAATCTTGAATCTAGTTGAGTGTTGGTCGTACATTTGGAGTACATTTTACGTGCTACGTTCCCCGTTCTCTGACTTGTGCTCTTTTATGTGAAGGTATGCGAGGAGAATAAAATGAAATGGAATAAAATGACGAGGAATGAAAAGGGCGAGTGCCATTTCATTTCCCATTGCATACATAAGCCAAAGCATATTATTCTCGAGTATATAAAGTATAGCTTATATAGTGTGTGTAGTATTTACCATTTAACATTTTCATTTACGCCTCGCTGTTTAGGTACACGTTGGTTGAGTACGTGTGTATAGCTGGATTGCGTATGTATGGAAACTCTCAGTCTAATTTACATTGTGCATTGTACATCGTACATCGTATTTTTACCACTGCTATAAAGTGTGTGTGATGGAATGAAAATGTTTTTTACTTTTTACTTGACTTGTACACATTTTATGCACACAAAAACCCTCCAAATTCCATGTGGAATGCATAATATAATGAATAATGTTTACTTCATTCAGACAGTTTTTTTCTCCGTGTGCGCAATTGTTCCATTTCAATGTTACAGAGTTACAGAGTTCGGTTGTATTGAGGATTGAGTATTGAAAATGGGATGCATCGCACATCGCACAATTGTGTATTGTGTATTGTAGATTGTACACAATAAGTAATAAGGGAAATGCATACAGAAGGAAGTGGGAAGTGGGCGCAAACACGTGTAAAGCGTACAATGTACAGTACAAATACAATTTTGACAAAAGCAAAGGATACTGCAGTTACATCACCATGTAAAAAAATCAAGAGGCAGGTGGATTCAAAATGGATTGGAAATTTGAGGCCATGTAATTTGTTTGATTAACTTTCTCAGCTGACTTCCTCTTCAGACTAGAGAATAGAGAATACAGAATATTACTTATGTACATATTCCTCGTGTATTGAGTAGTGTGTGCTTGTGTAGAATCTTTACTGTACAAAGTAGGAATGTGCCTGGATGGTCTAGTTTTTTGTTTTGTTTGTTTAGCTGAATCACGTTTGACTTGTAAATTTCTCGTGTACATATTCTATATTCTGTAAATTCCGATTTTATGTCCAGGTTTTCATCATTTTGCTACGCTCCAATTTCATAAATAAACTCATTCATTCACCTTTTTATCGTATTTTTATTCCTTAGACTGGAAACTGACAACCAGGTTAGAGAAAATAGTACAGTACATTTTAAACAAACGATTTTTAAAAACAACTGAATTTCGATGTAGCAATTTCTGAAAATTCAGAGTATATTAATTTTTATTGTATTTGTACGGCATAAAGGTAAAAACTAAAATAAAATCCATTTTTATAGTTTGCCTTGCTTTTGTGTATCTTGTATTTTGGCGAATGGTGTAGTTATGAGGAGTTGAGAAAATTCGGACGATATGTCTTTAACTTTAGCAGAATAAATTTTCTGGAAAATAAAAAGAGAGAGAGAAAGTGGAACGAGAAAAAAAAAGATGTTGGCAAACAATGTAAAAATGATTGAAAAGAAACAGTCAGCCTTTTCCTTGCTTTGGAGGATCTATATAAAAATATGCATGCTCAATGTCTACAGTCTACAGTGTACACTATACATTGTACATAAATGTTTGAGAGTTGGTATGGAAACAGAATTGAAGATTCACTAGACTAGACTTGACACGGTTGTTGACTATACTTGACTTATGCTTCTGAGAAAAAGAAAAAGACAACGCCAACAAACCAAACCAACCCAACCAACCGAGCATAGAACTGGGAACAAATTTAAAGTAGATTCATGATTCTAGTCTAAAAAAAGTTGAGTCCAAAGAGACAAACCTTTCCCATGCTCAAAAGTAGAAACTCAAAACTTATGCCTCCTTCTTCGCTCAGTTTCACTTTCACTTTTACTTTCTTTTTTTCTTTAATCCGCTACCTCTCGGCCTTTCTCGGGAGCTTTTACAGTATACGCATTCCAGCTTGTAATAAACCATACCAGTACTTGGACATGGACTTGAACTTTTATTCTCATGCATCATACAGTAGAATAAAAAAATACTTGTATCCAAACTTTAAAACCTTCACCAACTCACAGTATCACCTGAAACCTTTAGTGAAGAGATAAGAGGAATTTATTGTTCCGATAAAATCCGAAACCGAATTCTGATTTTTAAATCACAAACATTGCACTCATAATATTTTAACCAATGTTCAGTAATGATACAAACAGTGTCATTTTAATCATAATCATAATTTATTTCCATAAAACTTGTCCACAAAATCTTCAATTTTTACTAATTTTTTTAACCTTTTCTTTATTTGCAGATCGATACGAGTCTCGAGCCATCTTGTGTAATTTAACCATTGTTTTTATATGAAAACACAAAAAGACAACGTTGCACAAAGTAAGTAACTGTTTTATCACGTTATTCTCTACTCTTTTTTATTTTGAGCAAGGTCCAAAACGAAAAAAGTAATGGACTGTCTCAATGCTTTTCCACATTTTATTCTACTTTCCACTCTGTGCTCTGCAACACCACACGAAACAATACAATACAAAACAAAAACAAAGACAACGTTCTATAGAGGCCTAAGCACTGGAATAAATGCTAAAATGGTCATGTCATAACGGAAGAGAGGACATTTTTATATCTATATTGACCATCCAAGAAAAATGTACAAAATAACTGGCCTCATTTCCTATTTTTTTATCTTATGCTGCAACGATTTCTCCAAACTGTAATGTTTGAGCAAGTCTCTTGTTTTTTCTACATGTACCATATAAAATGCTGACTCTTGACTCTCGACTCTCGACTCTTGACTTTGGACTGTAGCGTCTAGACTTTAGACTCTAGGCTCTTCATTTGTAATTTGTAATTTGTAATATTTCATTAGAGAGGATGAATGAAATGAAATTAAAATGTCTTAAACAGGAAATAATTCATTTTCTCTCCAACTAAAGACCTACATTCCTCCAGCATCACAGGAATAGAAAAAGCAAATAGTAAATAGAATAGGAATTCAAATGCAAATGCAAATGTACAATGTACATCCTACATACAGCACGCAGACGAATAATAATAAGTCTAATGTCTGCAAGCTTCTTCACTCAGCTTCATTTTAACTCCTCAACTCCTGACTCTGCACGGCTTTACTTTGAATCAAGTCCAGCTGCGGGATGAGATGTTGGTCCAAATGTAGAAGAACTAACATTTTCTAATGTGCACGGATAAGTTTAAATTTCTTTCCCTTGCACAAAAACAAGCAGGCAAAATAACTTCAATATAAGATGTAGAATGTAAAAAGTATAGAGAGTTTTAGGATAGAGTTGATAGAGATGGAAATGGAGATGGAGATAAGATGCGATAGGGAACGAAGAAATAGAGACACTGACTCAAGATATGACCAAAGGAGAACATGAAAGAAAAAGAAAGGAGAAAGAAGAAGGAGAAAGTTTCCAGAAAAAGAGAAAAGGGAGAAAGAAAAAACTTTAAATTGGAGTAAATTATGTAGAGATATAAAAATGTCAGCATGCATCCTTGAAGCCCTGGATGCTGGATGCTGGAAACTAGAACTGGAACTGGAAAGGTTAGGAACGGATGTAAAAATGAGGCGGAATTTGTAGAACAGAATATGTATACATTTAATATAGACCATAGAGAAGGGCTATTTCAACTATAAATACTTTTTTATCTACAACTATAATATTATTACATATCTATACTTTATCCTGTAGTTTTACATGGACATTTTTAACTATTCCACCCAAATCTACAAGTATAAATGGATTTGGAATACTTGATTTATATGTATAAAAAAATTCCTATCATTCCTTCCTTTTCCATTTCCAGCTCATCCTAAATCCTGATATCAAGGGAATCAATGGAAAGAATTTCTTGGTCCTTTTGCTTGCGTTTGAATTTTGAATTGAATTGACTAAACATTTGGATTCTGATTCGAGTTTAAATTTTGTTATAGGCCACATGATAGGAAATGAATAGCTACATATATATATAGCTATAGCTATGGAACAAAAAAATTTAAATCCATTCAGTGGAAAAAGTACAAGGTACAAGATATCAGTAGTCCAACTGGTGTGAATTCCATTCTCTTTAGTCTCTGGTCTCGCAGAAACAGAGACAAAGACAAAGTTGGTACAATACAAGTGAATACAACAAAACATACACATTACACAGAAAACCTTATGTATTTTTCCTCTCCCCAGATTTATTACAAGGAAATATCTGTAAAAGTAGAGAAAACATGAGAGTAATGGGAAAATAATGAGAGCGGTTTTATCTTCCATCTTGCATCCTCCATTTACACGGGCGGACTTAAGCTGAAACCCTTGGAGCTTTAAATTCAGACATGGGTCAGCCTTTCCAATTTCATGCCTTGTTTTTTGGGCCGTTTGGAATGTCAAGGGACTCAGGAAAATACATCCTGAAAACTATCAACAATGACTACAAAAAACAAACCGCCCCCACAATCCGAAGTCCCTGTGGAAAGCTGAGTTTTGGATTCGACTTGGACTTTGGACTTTGAGCTTTGAACAAACTGTATGTACATTGTACATTGTACATGCACTGTACTTTGTTCACTGTCTTATTTTCACAAATTTTACTAATGGACCAAAAGCTGAGACTAAAGTTTTGCTCCTTTTCTCTCTTTCATCGTCCTCGTCTTTGCCTTCTTTTTCTTTCTCTTTCTCCTTCTGTACAAGTCTCCGGTTCTCTCAGTGCTCCAAGCTTTTACTCTAGTCTCATCCATGTACACATAAAGAAATGTGTGGAAACTGCATGTACACCAGTAGAACACTAAGACGAGGACGGAGCAGCAAATTCACCAAAGCAAAAGAGAACCAGAAAACAAGAAGTGGAAGAAGAGTTGCGTTGTCTTGAAAAGATTTTCAATCCCCAGCGGGAGTCAGCGCTGATCATCAAATAGGCCTTTGCATGACGTCGCGGTACTCATACTCCTACATCCTACACTTGTTCTATTCTTCTCCTCCTCTCGTATGTAAATATGTGTGCTAGCTTGCCTTTGCATTTTCATTCCTGTAGATGAAATGCTAAAGAAATATTTCATAAAATACCGTTTACCGTTTACCATTCACCAGTCTTTGGAAGTTGCGGACTATAGACGTTTTACATTAGACGCATACACCATACACCATACACAATATGCAGACTGTTGTGCATAATAACATGTACAATGTATAATGTAGAATGTGCATCGGTCATGTACAGCTTTTATCTCTTGATCATTCTTTCACGTAGCGCCGCTCTGTACAATGTACAATGTACATTGTACAGAGTACACAGAGTTTGTCGAGAAATTTCCTTAACCTAGATTCTAGATTCATGATTCACGTGTATACGAAATACTGAATACGGAATACGGAAGACAGAAGACAGAGAGACGTCCTTTCCCTTTCAGTCTTTTTTCTACTTTCCTCAGCTCCCTCGTGGATTTCCTTGTAGTGTACTGGGAGGGAAAACACTATCACATTTTAGATCCTAGATTCTAGATTCTAGATGCTATGTTCTTGGAAAACGGAAAACCAGATGGAAGGGGAAAATCCACCTTCACCTTTTCATCAATCTCCATCCGTCACTAGAAACTAGAAAGTAGAAACACATATCCATACGTGTAAACAGATAGATCTACTCTGTAGGTTATGCAAACCTTTGCTTGTATTGTACAATGTACAGTGTACAGTGTACAGTGTACAGTCTCGCCATTTATTTGCACTTTGTACATTTTGAACCAGCTCTGTTCTCTGTTCTTGCTTCTGTCAAAGGATGCAACGTGTGAATCGATCCCAACCTTTTTTACAAAAGAAGATGAAACATATAGATAAAAATAAGTAAAAAGGAAGACACAGAAAAAAAACTGGACCTTAATCCCCTTTTTTCTCTTCCCTGTTTTCAGATTACTTAGTACTGACACTGTGAGTAAAGGCGCAGAACAGAGATGTGTGATATGCTACCAAACAATCTACAATCTACGCTCTACCTTTTTTGTTACCTTGTTTTCCATTTATTGGAATAAAGATGCTTTTACTAAATCCACCAAGATTTACATCGTATTGTTCTAACGTGAGATATGTACAAAAATCAAAACCCAAAAACCAGACTTTGATCTTGAATTTTGAATATTCCACGGGGATGATGTTCATAGAACATAAAAAAGTAAAAGCATAATATAATAGTATCCGTAAAATGGATAATGCAAATCTAGAGTGAAAAGATTTGGAGATGAAGTTAAACTAGTTATGTAAAATGTCTCACAGTTCTCACGGAAATTTTCCTCTGTATGATTTCTCTTCCATCTGTACATCTTTATAGTGCAAGTGTACGGTGTACGGTGTGCGATGGGCTCATGATTCTTGTTTAAACAATAAAATCATGTGTGTACAGAACCTTGAAAATGATGAAGGGTTGTAATATAAAAGTGTGTATATGTTATTTACTGTTGGTTTGGCGAAAATGGGCCTGGGAACAGAGAACTATGTAAAATGTATTTAGATTGTACATTGTACATGGTAGACGGCGAATATGAGGTCTACGTCTTCATACTTATTACACAGTACAAAACCATACAGTATTTGAACAGTAAATAGGAAATTCCGCGAGAAGGAAGGAAAGAAAGGGCTTGCAAAAGGATTTTCTCCAACGCTACGCTCCGTTCCACGTTCATGATTTACACCGTTTTTTCTACCATCCAGACGTTGAGAATCAGCGAGAAGAAGAAAACTGCAAGTTTTTTCCTCCTCTATTTTTTACTGCGTGCATAAACAGAGCCGAGCCAGCCCAACCAGACCCGTCAACTCTATGCTCCATGCTCAATTCTCAATTCATTCACCAGCTTGCTTCAACTACCATGCCATGCTCTGTGCTCTGTGCTCTACGCTCAATGCTCACCTTTTTTCTTCATATAAAAACTATCTTCTCAAACTGGAACTGAAACTACAACTCTGTCCTCTCACAAACCCAAACTCAAGTGTCTCTAACTGTACTGGTTTTAGGTCCACATACACATACAAAGAATGAGAGAAATAGGACGTAAAACTATTAAGATTTATGTATTATTATAACACTGCTCTTACTCGGAACAAGCTGACTGCTAGATAAACATTTATATACGTTACTATTTCATGTTTATGAAGAGGTAAAGCGAGGAGAAAACTATCTAGTTCTACTGTACAGTGTATTCTGTGCATATTTGCAAAAAAGCATAAGTAATAATATGTATAAAGTATAACCCAGCATTTATTTTATACATTTTTACACATTCATGAAAGCATTTTGCATATGCTACGAATACTCATAATAATGTGGAAGTATAGCTGTACAATTGTAAAAATTGTGACTGTCCAACGGTGGGATAAAAGTTTATTTCCCTTCATATTTTATTACGAGAAGATAGAGAGTAGAGAGTAGAGACACTATCGCTTAATATACAATAGCTTAATACGTTTCATGCGCAATGCATTCAAGATACAAGTATACGACTGATGTAGAGGTTTTAGCTTCTGTCATCATCAAAAAAGTCAGATTATGATAATGAGATGAAATGACTACACTCACTAAGACTAAGTCTGACTGACTGTTTATAATTGGACTCAAACTTTTGTACTACGGGCCTTTGGGTAGTTGACAAGCTAATAGTAGCTGACACCAGAAAAAATATTTTCTATACATAACTACAACAGCCAGGCTCTGATTTAAGAGTTACGTATTTAAGTTTCACAATACAAAAAAAACTTCAATGGACAACATGCCGGAATAGAAACCAATACTAAAAAAATTTGGCCTCATTTCTTGACGATTTTATATCGCCTTGGATGAATAAATGCTTTAGGCTCCAGATGCAAAGCTGACTATGAAAAGTATCGTGTCTGTCCACTGCCATACTACTGCTGCCGTGTGCGTCAAACGAGTTCTTGGAGCTTGTCGAAGAAAAATCTGTGGGAAAATGTTCAATACGTAGTTCCAAATTTGCTCGTTAGGTGGTGCCATAACCTAGTTCCAAATTTGTCCGCTAGGTGGCTACAGACATTAACAGAGACAGGCGAACCAGAGGATTACAATAGACAGCTTCGCTTCCTAAAATCCAAAGCATGAATTTTGCTTTTTTTAAAAATAATAAGTACTACAATACTAACTTTAAAACAATGCAGCATTTAAGAGATAATTCATATTTCATGCTCCAGGGCCATTGAAAGAAAACATTTTTCCTCTTCAATACAGTAGAATTAGTGACACTTTTCTCATTTGAATAGATTGAAATGAGTTTTAAGTGTACTATAGAATTTAAAAGTCTTGAGTCTCCAGATTCCAAAGTTCAGATACTTGAAATATTATCCAGTTATTGTTGGAAGCATTTGCCGTTCCTCCTCTTCTGTTTAATACACTGTATACTGTATACGTATTACACACACTCATAAACTCAAGTACTAAAGCTGACTCGGCTAAACATGCAGAGTGAAATTCCAGGTCCTGTGAGGAGGAGAGAAATGTAAAGGTTTTCATCAATATTGCTGACTCTACTTGAAAAAGGCTGAATTAGCTATGGCAATTAGAGGCGAAGAGACTCTTTGATATTAATGTTGCATTCTGTTCTTATTCATATTCGTTTTCGTATTCATATTTCTTTGTTATGACTGGCTCAATTTAATGGGTTGAAAAGAAGACATTCATCTTTCATTTTGATTTGATTCCATTTCATTTGGTTCCATCATGCCTGATTTGAGAGAAAGAAGTACACACTACACACGCTAGTTCTCTTTCTCTTTTTTTACATACATATGTGTATATGTATATAAATTCAATTCAACGTCAACTTGAAAATTCAAAGCTCAACTCTTTCGTCTTTTCTTATTTTTAGATCGGCGTTTATAAATACTTTTCCTACACATGATTCCGTTCCATGTGGAAGCCTGAGTTACCTTTGCATTTATATATTATATATTCCTATATGTATCTTTTTGAGTCTAATTTGTCACCATGGATAATAATAATGTCCTCTGTCTCCGTCCTTGACTCGACTCTTCTATCTTCTACCTTCCACCTTCCATTTTCCATTTTCCATCTACATGTCATGCTTTGATATATCATTTATTCCTAATTAGATTTAGATTTAGATTCCCATCAAAATCATCTAATGTCTAATATCTAGTGTCTAATGTCTAATGTCTAATGGCTCAGCAGACATCAAAGGGACAGGGAAATTATAATAATGATGACAATGATACTTTTAAATGATAATGGGATACAAGTCAAACTCAAAAAGAGACACAAGCTATTTTGAAACACAGCTAATATAATGATATGTAAACCCACTTATCTATATCTGTACACTTTATACTTTCAGTTCTCACATTTATAGGTACTTGCACAAGATTTTATACTACACATATCTCGCTTATTGATTCATCTTCCTCTTTTTTTGAGCATTGATGCCTCATTTTAATTTCTAGTTTTGACATTAAAATATTCTCTGCCAGATCCAGATTTTCAGTTGACGTGTACAAATGTACAAGCTTTTGTCTTTTTTGTCTTTGTCATTTTCATGTACTCGTGAATGTGTAAAGTGTAAATTAATTTTAGAAAATCGTACCATTTTCATTATATCAAAATTTCTCGTGTTGATTTTTTTCTGCACAAACGTGTATAAAATGAGGAATCTTAAATCTCAAAACTCTCAAAACAGCTGAATCTCAAAGCTCAAATCTTCAAATGTTCAAAAGATACAAAAGGTAGATTCTGATTCTAGTTCTGTTCCAGGGTTTTGGGTTTTGAGTATTGAGTATACGACATTTTTATGCGTAACATTCATGCGTAGATGCGTCAACGGTCCACGTGTACACACGCTGAATTTGGATTTGGATTTGGACTTGAAGTTGGATTTGGGTTTGGTGCATTGTTTATAGCTATTTATTTTATCTGTTTGTCTAGGATTGTGTTTGCTTGTGTATGTACATTTTACATTTTACATTGTATCTACATTGTGCGAAGGTGTATGTTTGTGTGTGCGAAGCAATTTGCGAGTCCTAGTGGCATTCGCATCGTATCCGTATCCGTAGTACAAAGTTTGTGATTCTGACTCCCGGAAAAAGCAAAGTATTTCACCTTTGAACTGCCTACTGCCTACTGCCTACTCTACAACTTACTTTGCTAAGGATCACTTTAAATAATTTATGTATACGTCCGCATGTTCAACTGTAAAACTCCAAGTGTACTCTGTGCAGACTACATACAAAACCATGTAGGTATACATATATGTTATGCATGTAATAAAAATATAAAGACAAAGACAGAGGCAAAGAGAAGAGGAAACAAAGGGAGAAAAGGGTAACGCCTCTCCTTCCCTTCTTTTTCCCTATTTTTATTCCCAAATACCCACACCAGCAGACAAAAGTAAAGTACCTACAATATACAACCTACAATATACAATTTTGTACATTTTTAGAATGGACTACTGACCCCTGTACGTTCTATACTATGTGAGTATCTGTATGTGTTGTGCAAATCCATATTCTTTTTATTAATCACAGACCATTGCATGTGCGGAGACTGTGAAGAGTGAGCTGTACTTGGAGACTCCAAGAGTATTGTACAAATGAACTGTTAAAACGGAAAAGTTATCCATATCCATATCCATGTCCATGCTACATACAACATACAACATACACTACATTGAAATTCCACCACAGAGAACAAAAAGTTTGCACAAAAGTAAAAGTAATCTATGTTCAAGGTACACATGAGACGTTGTTCATTCTTTCTTCTACTGGCACCTGTTATCTACATAATATGGATTATACATGTACAATGTACAATGTACAGCAGGAGTAACAAAAGTGAATTATAATAGAGTATTTCGTAGTTTACTTGCCTTTTTCTGGTACTTTGCTCTTAACTTTTTTATTATGTACCTCATTTCTACACTTTCATCAGAATGGTACATAGACCATTCTGTTCAATGTACAATATACAATGTCCACTTGATACTGCCACACGCACAAGAGTTATTTACAAGGAAAACAACTTTTAGCCATTCTCCTCCTATTTATTTATTTACTTTCTTTCTTTCTCTCATATTTGTACAATGACCAGTGTACATTGTACATTGTAAATTGTGCAGTTACTAATCTAACAGGCTAAAATCTAAATGAACTATTTTTCATACAAACCCTAGGTGTATTTAAACAGCCTTTTGTTTTAGCTAAATTCATTTCTAGTCATTAAGCTTTAATCTCAAATTGATTTCCTCGGGCTTGGCGTCCTGTAAGTTCGATGTGCTGAAAAAACGTGGACTCCAAGTTATCTCCAAATTATAATGTGATAAAAAAATGTGGAAAAACTTGCCACTTTAAATTGTTATAAAATAATATGCCTGTGCAGTATTTAGTATTTATCCTAGAGAAAGTATTTACATTCATATTCTGCTTTTCTTTGTTCAAAGTACGGCACTTTATACTCATTTATTTAGTACTCAAGACTCAAGACTCAAAGCTCAAGGCTCAAGGCTCCAGGCATTGAGAAAAATGCAAGTTGGAGCTCTACGTTCATCTTTTTTACTTTCCCTTCTTTTTTCCTTTAAAGGCACGTATCAGATTTCTTTGTGACATTGTGAATTGTAAATTGTAAATGTCATTATAAAAAGGCGTCATGCGACACGTCTGAACTGTAGTGACTTTTCCTCTTTCCTCTGCCGTCGGAAATTATCATCATTAGACTATCTTGTGTCTTGTTCATCTTGTGATGTTTTTCTCATGTTCCGTTCTTTCCTCTTTCTTACATGTTCTTTTTGTGTCCTCCAGCTTTTTTTGTTAAGGGAAAAAACATACAATGGCAACACACGCACACCCTTTCTGTTTCATTTAGGACCGATTTTACAAAATTACTTACTCAAATTACAACCCGTCATTTTCCTTACTTCTCCTTTTCTCTGTTTCTTTCTCTCGAGTCCTGCCTTTCTTTCTTTCTTTTTTCTTCCAATTTCATTAAAATCTCTCCCCTTCCTTTTTTTCTCCTGTTAGTGTTTAAAATAGCTAAGGAAAATGCATATCCTGCACCATATCCATTATACACTATGCATATGCAATTATTGTCTTAGTAAATCAAACGCGGAGGTTGTAAAGGGTAATGGGACTGTTTTTTTCCTACAATTTGAGCATTTAAATTTGACAATAAGACTTTTGATAAAAGAGTGTTAATGTATTATCACATAAGTTGAATACATTAACACAGTATAATTGTCAGTTTTGTAGTTCGGGGGTATTTTCGTGTCAGAGTATTATAGAAACTATGTTCATTGTAGATTGTAGAGTGTAGAGGATTTCTAAAAAGATATTTTATACATTAAAAAATTTCAGGTTTTAAAATGTGAAAATGAGCTTGAGCTTTTGCGATTTTGTGATTTTCTATATGCAAGCTGTAGAATATCCTTTGGCGGTATGGGTGATTTTTAAACTCTCATTGACCTTTTGTCAGCTATAGCTGTATACAGAAGACTCACACACAATTTACATGGCAGAAAATAATGACTTGAATTCCCTTTTAATACATGATGCACATTGTATCTATCTATACTAATGAGTTCATAAATGAAGTCAAACGCTCACTTGGTTTCCTCTGTGTAATGAATGTTCGATGTTGAATGTTGAATGTGAGGAAGGGCGGATTTCCTGGCTTGACTTTATTCTGTTCCACATACACA
Source organism: Sminthurinus signatus (assembly GCA_019776565.1). Lineage (NCBI taxonomy): Eukaryota > Metazoa > Arthropoda > Collembola > Symphypleona > Katiannidae > Sminthurinus > Sminthurinus signatus. The sequence continues at coordinate 6,326 of JABASP010000949.1, read as the reverse complement.
CATGTCCTATGAGCACTGTTTAAACTGATTCGAGTAGAGCTTTATCCGCCTTTTAAATTTAGATGACAAGTGCAATTTAGCACGGAAGTTCATCTAACCAGACCAGACCAGAGGATAGTAGTTTTTTGCTCCATGTCGTCCATCCTTAATTTAGATGATACACTCATTGGACAATTTCTCTAATCGCCTCCACAAGTTATGAATGCAGCATGTAAAATGTGTGCATATACGTTGTATTGCATTGTATTGTGTTTTTTTGTAGGAGCTTAATTAAACTACAAAATTTGGACAATTACCCTTTAAATTTATAGAATTCAGAGGAAAAAATTAACCCTATAAAAAATTGATGCTTAAATAGGTTAATTTATTTTAAATGTAAATTTCAACAGTATCTTGATCAACTATTAAAAAACATTGGGGGTGGACATTGGAAATTAATAAAGCTCTATTTTAAACTTTAAACCATCGCCAATTGCCAACGTCCAAGTCAAATATACCTACAAATATATACAAATAGTATCACAACTACCCACATTTTATTTACCATGTACAATGTACACTGTACACTTTAAATCTTACGTATTTGCAGTTCACATCTATGGTTCTAAACTCTGGATCCTAAATTCCAAATTCCAAACTCCAAACAACAATGTAAAACGGACATTTTGACTTGGCATTAAAATGGTCCAACAGGGAGAAACTATGTAGAATGTACAACGTACAACGTACATTGAAAAAAAGGACAGTGTACCGTAGAAAAGGCGAAGAGGAGTTTTAATATTGTAAAACCTTGTGTAAAGTGACAGGTTGATGGTTTCCTATTTTTTACAAGCATGCATTGTCTTGATGGCCGCACTGCTCAATTGGAGAAAGTCGTATAGTTGTACAACATACAATGTAAATGTACAATGTACAGTGTACAGTCGTGCCGTTTCTTTTTGTACAAGGAATAGTTGTAACGTAGCAGAATGTGTATAATTCACAGAGAAGAGAAAGGAGGAGAAGGAGAAGAAAAGAAAACAAGGACGACTTTTTTTTCTTGTTTGGATGGGTAGTAAAATTATCGTACATCTTACCTACTCTCCTATGTACAGCTGACATTGTGGTATTTCAATTTACAAAAGGGTAATTGCGCCATACGAGAAAATTCAATAAGCAACTCGGCTCAGCTCTGCTCTGCTCCGCTCTTCGTGTGTCTAAGTCAGTCAGTTTGACTAGACTAGACTTTGAGTCAAGTGAACTCTGGAGGGACTCAAATACACTGTGTGCTGTATTTTACTATACTCAACTCAGGCCAAACCAAGTCATTTCAGTGAATACTAGAACAAGAACAAGAACAATACAAACACAAGGACAATGTACAATGTATTCAAGTGAAAGAACCTGACTAAATTCTTCCGTGTAGCTTTCTCTCTTTCTCTTTCTTTCTCTTCATCCTCATCTTGATCTTCATCTCCAACTCCAACTCGATCTCGATCTAGATCTTGATCTCAATCTCAATCTCAATCTTTTTGGTATGTTTATACTCAACACAACTTCATGACATTACTCGACATATTTATTACAACCATTGAATTTCTTTGTCTTCTTCTTCTCTCTTCCCGTTTCTTCTCCGTCTTGACTTTGGCACTGAATTCTGACGTTGGGCAACTTTCCTTCCAGTCAGAGAAACCGTAATAATGTCTCCAAAGCCCTGGAGAACTTGTCCCTCTACTTTATTGTCCCTCTTCTCTTCTCCACTTTCTCTCTCTCTCTCATCTGGAGTCTGGAGTTCTTTACATAAATGACTGTCTTTTGATATTTGATGTGTCCATTCCACAGTATGGAATTTCCCATTGTTTGTCAGCTTTGTCACAAAATTAAGAAGAAGAATAGGAGGAAAATTTAATAATTCAAACTTGAATTTGAATTTTCATTCTCATTCTCATTCGTATTCTCTTTTCTTGTGGCCTTTTGGGTTTCAGCTATTCTGTTCAAATCAGAATCAGTTTAAATTCAAGAGGAGATTACCTTCAATTGTGATGGTCAGTTCCAAAAGAAAGAGACAGACTTTGAAACATTATTACTACACATTTTATTGTACATCTTCGATTGGAAAAAAGTAATAGCTGCCAGCTCAAAACCGAAAAATAGCAAAAGTCAACTTATGCATTTTATATCTTCAATTACTTTCAAGGAGGCTCGCTGTTGACCCATCTGATTTGATTTTATTATTGTGTGCTGTGTACACTTGACTTGTCCTCAGTTGAAAATGTGCCAAACAATTAAACTTGGTTTTTGGATATCATGATAAATTTAGTATACGTCTTTGGTATTCCTTTTTATTGTGTTTTCTTTACTTCTTCTTCTGTCTTTTTCTTGTTTTCCTTATAAATTAAATTCCACTGGATAAATTAAATAGCCAAGTCTGTTCTCACAAGAACCAGAACAAGAGCAAGAAGAACCTAACCTAACCAGAGTAGATGAGATGAGACAATTAAATAAACCTTGACATGCCTCTGTCCTCTGTCCTCAATTTGATAGGGAAATAACGAAACCAAAACCAAGATTTTTGTAGAAAATAAATAGAAATAGAAAATAAAAGAACCAAATCTAAAGCTTCATTTTGTGGATATCTTGCGTACAAATTCTCTGTCCCTCTCTTGACGTCTCAAACCTCATTGAATAAATCAGTAAATTCTTTTTTCCTGCATTTTCTACTGAGGTTGAAGACGAGGAGACAATGACAAGAAGTCAAAACTTGAAGCAAGTGCCCTTCTCCTTCTGGTCCTGTCACTTCAACGAGTATTATTTTTTATTATTCAACTAAAAGCTGTAGAAGACAGAATCTAGACTTTTGATTTTTGGGTTTTGACAACGCACAACTTTGATAATTGACAGTTGCTCTAAGAAAGTAAGTGTACAAATTGCAATCATGATGTTAAGTCATTTGTCATTTTTACTTTGTTTCTATTTGTGGTTGTACGAGAATAAACCAAGTTGTTTTAAAATGGGTACGTTCAAAAATATAAGTACGTTTTTATGACTCCATAAAATAATATTTGCCATTTGCCATTTTAAGTGGGCACTAAGTCAAATATTTTTAATTGCTCGCCATTTGCCATTTACCACTCGCCATTTGTTTTGCTTCCGTTCTATAAAATGTAAAAAGTAAAGGAAAACATTAAAATTTTATTGAAATATTACGAGTTACGAGATATGAGATAGGAGTAATATTTTTATCCATGTTGGTCGTAAGTCGTAATAGTTTTATTTAGTATTTTTGACATTACCATTACCTTTTTATGAGTTTATGACGACCACCTTCCATATAAAATGAACAAGGTTCATATTTTACATGTAAGATTTTTTTAAAAAGTATTCAAAGTTCAAAGGAGTTAATGGGAGACATTTAAAAGGAGACATTTTGTGGAGAGTGGAGCGTTTATGAAATTAATTGACATGGACGCGAATATGAGTTATTATTATTATTATGATTGTTATTACTGTTTAATTGATGAATAATAATTACTCAAATCTTAAAAGTCTCTACAAGAAACAACTCTTAAAATTCTTTTGATAAGAATATAAAGAAGTGTGTTTAACTGTAGCTTTAACTGTATTTTTTACAACTGTGACTGGCTACGATATTTGCACATTGACATTTTACAAATTTTGAACACCTTTCAATTTCAAGTCTTTCAATTTTCAACCTTTCATCGTTCCTCACCACATGCTGTGGAATAATAAGGTTATAAGGGAAGGGAAGTGTGTGCGATCGTCCATAAAATCAATTATACTTTATAATATTAATTAGTGTCAGAGTCCAGGGGGTTCTGCCAGGTCGGAGTCTCAAAGAGGAAATTCGAATTCGAATTCAAATTCAATCGGATCAAACCCCACTCTGATTCCTTCCTTCCCACAAACTCTCCCCACAGCATACAGCATACAGCAGTATGTAGAAACTATAAGAAGGATCGTGATAAAATGTTAATTCGGAATTCCTAATTTTAGTCTAGTCTGAGTAAAACTCCTTACGTGCACAAGTATATGTATTATATGCACTGTATAAAGAACAGGCTATAGTTAATTTATAGCCTCTGTTTCATTCTAGATTCTCGAGTCTAAATTCTAGCGGAAAACGTCAGGAGCCATTCCATTCCGTTTCATTCCAGTCTCAGCTTCTTTCTTTACTCTTTACCTTTTGTAGGCAAATACCGATGCTGAGTTCCTGAACAAATCTCTCTTCTTAGTGTTTGACACATCACATTTGTCACTTTTCCCCGTCGTACTCTAACCATTTCCGCGATGGTGGTAATTAAACTAGCTTCAAAAAGTAGGTCATTGTCAAAGTCATTATACTTCCGGGCTCTAGATTTTCTAGATGTGTACTAGGTGAAAAATGAGCTTAAGAATAATTATAATAATAATAACAATGGGGAAGATTTAATGGACAAATTTTTTAATACGATGAATTGCCATGACCAAAAGTTTGAAAAATCCATAAAAATGCCTGTAAATTGTACACTGTTTAAGCTTGACGTAAGGTTACTGAATTTTGAATGTTGAATGCTGAAGGTTCGTTGTCCATTGGTCATTGAAAAGGTTTAAAGACCACCTTCTGAATTTAAAATCAAGTTTACGTTTGGAGCTTGAGCTCCATTTGAAATTGAAACCCAAGTCGAAATTCAAACACAAAACACAAGCAACAGGAACCGTCAATACATTAGAGTACAATAGAAAAATAAAAGAAAATACAGTAGTGAAGAATCACGACCATTTAATCCGCCACTGAGAGGATTAAGTTTCACAGAAAGATTAGGTTTTTCTCTCTAATGTACATATGTACGTTGCACATACACGCATAAATGTATCTGGTACATAATTGACTGCACTAATAGCTCTGGTCTCTGGTATTCCTGATTCTTGATTCTTGATCCTTGAACGGTATGGTTAAGTACGTATTATTTATTATTCTCTCCATTTCTATGGAAGTGAAAGAGGTTGTTAAATAAATAAATATAAACATTTCTTTCCTTACCTTTCTTTTCACAGAGAATAGAGAATGGAAGATGCATTAAACACAATTTTTCAAAATAAATCTGTACGTCCTTTATTATGCATTATGCATCATGCATCATCTTGTTGTCCTTTAGCTTTTACCTTTGTACTCTGAATTCTGAGAGCTGACTCTTTAACCTTTTGAACCATAAGGTTCTATAGGTCTGCATCTATCCTATATTTTAAGTTTTCTTGAGATATGAGTATAAAATGTCTTTTATATTAAATAATCCTTTGGAATGAGCAAACACGTGTACAGTAGATCTTTTACTTTTCTTCATCATTGAATTTTAGATCCAGCTACAGTTCCAACTCTGTGAAAATGTTGTAGAAACCAAAACCAAACAAAATATCAATATTATACAAAGTAAAATTATAGCAGTTTGTTTAGCTGTAAACTGATAATGTACTTAAAAGGAAATTTGGTTCATGTGGAATCCAGAATGATGTACACAAAACATCCAATGTAGAATGTAAGCTGTAGACTGTACAGTGTACACTGTACAGAGAACAGAGAAAATAAAAGCTGGACAAAGCTCAATTTCGTGTCAACTTGCACGAACCGAGATTCACTATTGATTATTTTATTTGTTTTACTGTACAATCTACAAGTTCCAGAATGAGGAGGAATTTAGGAGATTTTGCATACAAGTATACTGCACGATGTAAATTGTAAAATGTACAAGTTTTTGGTACATTTTGGCATTCATTTTGAGGAATTGTTGAGAAACTAAAGATTTGGCACGTTATTATTTTGTTTTGTCTCCTTTATAATGCACAATGTACAGTGTACAGTGTACAGCTCTGAATTCTCAATTTCCAATTTCTCCAGCCGACTTTCTGCAATTGTGTACATTGGTTTGATGAAACATGAAACTGAATATTGGACTCGTATTCCTCTTTTTCTTGGAGATTCATTTAAGTGAAATTAGATCGCATGCTTTGATGTTTTGAGTTGAGTTTTCCCACAGGAGTAATAATAATTGTACAAGTAAATGGTAAATGATTACTGGCTAGTGGCTTGCTATTAGTGTTATTAGTTATTAAACCTGTGTTCAAATTTAGAATGTGGGGAAAAAACCAAAACAGTCACATGTACAATGTGCAATGTACACTGTTTACTGTATATTGTAGATACTAAACACATGACGTGACTCAAAATAAAAGTTGTTTGCAGGAAAAAAAATACATGGAATTATAATGGACCCACATACACATACAAAGAATGAGAGAAATAGGACGTAAAACTATTAAGATTTATGTATTATTATAACACTGCTCTTACT